>RJWJ010011891.1:0-43318 GCA_004363605.1 Indri indri | reverse complement strand
TTTAGAGAAGGAGATTAATAACAAAGGTAACCCCAAATAGCAGCTAATTCAAAACCATTTCTTTGTGTTTAGAATGCTTTTCTCCTCTAATTTTATTTAGACTGGAGAGTCAAATATTTTGCTTTCTTGACATTTCAACCATGGAAGATGGTAAGAACAGGCAGTGATATTTACTGTCAATTAGTGAGTTCATCAATTCTGTAGTAGAAAAGAATAGTTCAAGCTATTCCATACTGACAATCATCTAATCAAAAACCCCTACTTCAAGCTAAGTCATCCATTCCCTAGGGAACACTCCTCTGTATAAAGAAAATAGCATAGTTACCTCAAAAAGTTCTTGTACTTGTTCTTTTTAAAATATACAAAGCATGGGTGTGTTTCGTGATATGGGGCCAGAGGAAGGAAACAGAAGATCAATAAATAGGCTCAATTCCTGGGAAAGCTGATTGCCTGCTCACACACTCACCTGTTTTATATTGGCTCCTTGACGGCCAATGATGAGCTTCACAGCCTCCTGGGGAACTCGCATCTCTATCTCAATGTCATCCTCCCCAACGAACGTCAGCCGCTCTTCTGCACAGATCATGGCTCATTAAATCAGACTCAGATAACACCAAACCACCTACTACCAGCCCTCCCCTAGATCTGGCTGTCAAAGAGACACTGATCCAAAATATAAACTGAGGATCTCAACCAGGATAACAAGGAGAAACAGCATGTGGGTAGGAATTAGAAGGTTCCCAAAAAACTAGAGATGGGAATTTTCTCTGGGATACTGTTTCAGATGCTAAAATGGGAAAAGTAGACTCTGCAAAGAGGAGGTGCTGGGTTTTGGGCCAACTACTTCTCCCAAGACATGACAATTGGAGAAGAACAAAAGCCGAAAGTTGCCCAAGGCATTCATTGGGCTCAGAACCTCTCCTGACTGACGTGTACATAAGTCATCTCTAGGTCCTATTCTGTAGGTACAGCTTTTGAGGAAACTGACTTCTCCTAACAGTTAAGTAGGAGGAACATATATATATAAGAGTATGGAAATAAAAAAACCACCCATTGCTGCATTGATGTTGCTGAAGGAACAGATGAATGGAATTATAAAATGAGTTCATTCCATAGACTAGCTTCATAGTAACATGGGAAAGAAGAAACCCAATAGTTTCAGTTAAAGATTCCTTACAGAAAGCCAACTGCACCCCAGCAATACCTGGTCTGGCAAGGAAAGAGTTATCATCTCAATTTAACAAGGCGGGAACATAGTCCGAACGTTTTCACATGCACAACCATACCTCTGCTTTCCCTGTACCTTCGGTACAGGATATAGGCAACTGTCGCGCTGGCTGGGATCCCGAGGCCCAGGGCTATCTTCTGAATAGTGGACAGGCTTGTCCAAGAAGTCCGTTCAGTGGACATTTTCTGCTATATGCTGACTTACATTCTGAAACAAGCAAACCAGGGAAAAGAAAGCTTTCATCCAACACTTGTGTGACTAGCAGAGAAGCATGGGAACACATTACTATATTATTGAAAAGAATATTGTTGCCTACCTCTCTCCATTTCAAGAGCTTCGGCAATTCCAAAATCTATTTCATGTAAAATGCCTCAGGGTATTTTTTAAAAGTTAGCTAAGGTACACATACACATACAACTAAATAGAAGCATACTTCATTTTTACCCCCCAAGGAGAACTATATATTTATCAGTTTTAAATGACGAAAGAACAAAAATATTAAACAAGTCAAATACTTAGAATGTATATACTTAGTTTCATATCAAACAATTTAAAATTCCTTTTCTTTTTCCTTTTTTTTTTTTTTGAGACAGAGTCTCACTGTGTTGCCCGGGCTAGAGTGCCGTGGCATCATCCTAGCTCACAGCAACCTCAAACTCCTGGGCTCGAGCGATCCTTCTGCCTCAGCCTCCCAAGTAGCTGGGACTACAGGCATGCGCCACCATGCCCGGCTAATTTTTTCTATATATTTTTAGTTGTCCGATTAATTTCTTTCTATTTTTCAGTAGAGATGTGGTCTCGCTCTTGCTCAGGCTGGTCTTGAACTCCTGAGCTCAAACAATTCGCCCGCCTTGGCCTCCCAGAGTGCTAGGATAAGGATTGCAGGCGTGAGCCACCGCGCCCGGCCCTAAAATTCCTTATCTTAATCCTTCTATGCCTTCATGCCTTTCCATAAGCTGTTGTCTGCAAGGAATGCCACTCCAAGCCTAGAAAAGGCCTTGCTACTTATCTTTCTTGGAAGTGCAATCTTCATTTACTGTTTCTACTTTCAGTTTCTATTTACTCCTCAACCAACAGTGAAATGAGGTTCTGCCCCGCTCTTTCACCAAAACAATAACTTCCGAGATGATCAACCTAGAGGGCATGCATGAAACCTCATCCCACCTTACCTCTCTGCAGCAATAGGAAGGCAACCACTCCCTCCATAAAACTTTCCTTGGTTTCTGTGCCCTCTTTCTCTTGGTTTCTCCCATTTCCCCCGAGGGTGCTTCTGAATTTTGGGCTTGTCTTCCTGTGCCCTCTATCCATTGTTAATGCCACTCTGCTCTCTTTGGGCAATTTCGTCCACACCTGCAGCTGCAGTTACTACCTATGTCAATGACTCCAACACCATAGCACCTGGCCTGATTCAAAAGCTCGAGTCTCATTTAGACCACTGCAATGGCCTTACAGGCTTTCTTGCTATTAGTCTCTCTTTGACGCTGTATCTTCATTTTGCTGCCCAGCAAATCTTAACATGTTCCTCACTATATTTCCTTATTCCACATAGTTTCTCACCCTCCCAATTATTTCTGACCTTCTCTCCTCACACCTCTAGTGCCTCCTCCAACCCCTCTCAACTGATGTCCTTGCATCCTATTTCAGTGAGAAAACAGAGCATTAACAGATTTCCCTTAGCTTCCACGCATTTACCCACCCACCTCCACCTGTGCCTAAATACTTGCTCCTCTCTCCTGTAACCATGGATGAATTGTCTCTGCTCCTAGCACTGAAGTCTTCCATAAAAGTGTTGTTCCACCAGTTCTCTTTTCTTTCCCTGTGTTGTTAAATGTTTTCCTCTCTACTAGATCTTTCCATCAGCAGACAAACATCCTCCTCCCTTCTTAAAGAAAAACCTTTCTCTATTCGACTTACTCCTTCAGCTATTTCACATTTCTTTCTTTCCTTTTACAGGAAAACTCAAGAGAGTCTCAATATCTCTGTCCTGAATTTCTTTTCTTGAATCCAGTCTGTCTTTCCTCAGTGTCACCAATGATGTCGCATTGCTAAACCTGAATATCAATTCTTAGTTCTCATCTTGCCAGACCTTGCCACAGTATCTGGCACAGCTGGTAATTCCCTTTTCTCTGAAACACTTTCTTCCCTTGGCTTCCCCTACAGCACATCCTTCTGGTTTTCCTCCTCCTTCTTTGGCTGTGCCATCAGTCTTAGTTACAGGTTCTTTTCATTTTTCTAACCTCTTAAACACTGTAGTACCCCAGGGATCTGTCCTTTGCCCTCTTTTCTGTTCTACTTTGCTTCCTTGGTGATTTCATCAAGTCTCATTCACAGCCTGGCTTATTATTATTGTTTTTAGACAGAGTCTCGCTGTGTCACCTGGGCTACAGTGCCATGGTGTCAGCCTAGCTCACAGCAACCTCAAACTCCTGGGCTCGAGCAATCCTCCTGCCTCAGCCTCCCGGGTAGCTGGGACTACAGGCATGTGCCACCACGCCCGGCTAATTTTTCTATTTTTAGTAAAGACTAGGATCTTACTCTTGCTCAGGCTGGTCTCAAACTCCTGACCTCAAGTGATCCTCCCACCTCAGCCTCCCAGAGTGCTAGGATTACAGGCGTGAGCACCACATTGCCTGGCTCCACAGCCTAGCTTTAAATCCCACCTATATGCTGATAACTTCCAAATTAACAGATCCACTGAGGACCTTTGTCCTCAATTCCAGGTTTGTATATCCAACTGCTTACATGGCATCTCCATTTGATGTCCAACAGATATCTCAAACAGGTACAACACTGAGCTCCTGGATCCATCCGCTTCCCGTCATCTTTTCCCTCTCAGTAAATGGCAACTCCATTCTTCTATATAGTTCCTTAGTCATCCTCTCTCTCAAACTGCACATCCAGCCTATCAGCAAATACTTACTATACCTTCAAATTATCCAGAACCTGACCACTTTTTACCTCTGCATTGCTATGACCCTGCTCTAAAACACCATTTTCTTTTGCCTAGATTGTTGCAATTGCTTAATGATGTCTCTGCATTTGCCATTGTCTTCAGTTTATTCTCAACACAATAACTGAAGTCAAATGACATTACTTACCTGCTCGAAACCTTCCAGTAGCTTTCCATATCACTATGATTAAAAATCAAAATTATAATAATCTACAAGGTCTTCATCTTGTCTCCCCATTAGATTATAAACTCCACAAGGGCAGAAATTTAGTTTCCTTCCCCAGTGCTTAGCATATAGTAGCCACTTGTGACTACTAGTAAAAGGGTATCTGATATTCTTCTGAGTTTGCCATCAAGAAAAAATAGATATTTTTTCAATAATAATTTGTTGAATGAATGCCTTACTTCTTCAGTGGCTCTCTGTTGCCTAAATGAGAACTCCTTAATGGCATGAAAGGTTCTTTATAATCTGATCTCTGCCTATCATCTTCATAGCCTCATGTTCTTACCCCACCTCTACTCAGGCAATACGATATGTGCTTTCTTACGTATCCTTGCTCTGACACTTTTCACTTCTGTCTTCCTACTTAGTCCATCTCATATACCTGGCAAAATTCTGTTTCTTCAAGTCTCATCTTTAATACCACCTCCTCTTCTGAGGCCTCTGAGATTTCCCCTAGCTCATTTAGAGTGAGCTTCTCCTTAGATCACATTGCTCTGTGAATGATACCTCCATGACCACACTTGGTCACACTATATGTAATTGTTGATACTGTTAATTGTTATGCCTGTGTCCTTTAGACTGCTGGGATTGAGTTTAATATAGGCTGTTTGTTTTCATTTATGAGGTTTATTCCCCCAAGTCACTAGATAAAAGTTGTTTTTTTTTTTTTTTTTTTGAGACAGGGTCTTGCTCTGTTGCCCAGCCTGGAGTGCAGTGGCCTCATCACAGCTCACTGCAACCTCAAATTCCTGGGCTCAAGTGATCCTCCCACCTCAGCCTCCTGAGTAGCTGGGACTATAGGGACGAGCCACCACACCTGGCTAATTTTTCCATTTTTTTTTTTTTTGTAGAGACTGGGTCTCGCTCTTGCTCAGGCTGGTCTCAAACTTCTGGCCTCAAGCAATCCTCCCACCTAGGCTTCCCAAAGTGCTAGGATTACAGGCCTGAGCCACCCCTCCTGGCCAGCTTCTCTTTTTAGACAGGCTGCAAATAAAACCTTTCACCACTCTGAATGTTTGGGTGGTATCGTGTAAACACCTTTGTATATACCCAAGGAAAGGAAACAAGTTTGGTTTCATAAAGATTTTTTGCTTAAATAATTCTTGGATACATAACCCCAAATTGCTACTTTCCTACATTAATAGATGATTTATTCCGGGTGTCTAGATTCTTTTATCTTCTGGTTACTTCATATATTTTCCCATATGGTCTCTAAAGCACAAAGCTTGCCTTCATTATTAATGTCCCTCATTTAAATACTGCTAGCTGTTATGTGCTGAGCATGCTGGGGATGGAAGGAGAAGTAAGAATTCCTGCTCTGAGACACAGTCTAGCAGGAAGGATAAATATTAAAACAACTAATTACATGGCAATGCAAAGAGAATGCAGTTGGCCCTCCTTATCTGCAGATTAAGGGAAAAAACCCCAACAATAAAAAGTAACAATACAAATTAAAAAATGCAGCTATTTACACAGCATTTACATTGCATTATAAGTAAACTAGAGATGATTTACAATATATGCGCATAGGTTATATGCAAATACTATGCCATTTTATACAAGGGACTTGAGCATTCTTGGATTTTGGCATCTGCAGGGGTCCTGGAACCAACCCCCTGCAGATACTAAGAGGAGGGACAACTGTATAAATTCCTGGTCAAGGCAACAGTTGAGGGGAGCCAAAACTTAAAAGGTTTATTTCTTAGATGGTTCATAGTTGAAAACAATCTCATTAAAGTACAACTCACTTTTCTTCTGCATTCAAACCAATAAATATTGAGTATCCAATATGCTTGGCCCTGGGAACACAATACTCAAGACAGACTTGGCTACCTTCATGGAGCTTCCTGTCTGGCATGGAAGGTCTTGAAAGACAGGAGTCTTTAGGTATTAAAGGCTTTGGGAAACTGAAAGAAATCTAGCCCTGTGAACAAGAGCAATAAACTTGATCTGCATTTTCATGCTGTCTGCTTTTAACACCACCTTTCTAGCTATAATTCATGCTTCTAGGGAACAGACAGAATTTTAGAACTAGAAGGAACCACAGAACTTATTTGATTCTATTAATAATGTTGCAACTTGGGAAACTGAGGCTCAGGGATACAAAAGGATTTCCCTAAGGTTACACAGCGAATTAGTCATTTCTACACAATACAGTGTGCAAATGAAATAAGTCTATTTTGAAGGCCAGTCATGATCACAACTTTTTGCCGAGGCCCAAAGGACTAATAGCATTTTTTCTTCCAGTTCTGAAATAATTAAGTTCAAAGTAAAAGGATGTCTGATATTCTTCTAGCTCTGCCAGCAAACCCTCTCAGTCCTGACCCCTTATGCTAGGTTAGGTTTCATTGCTATGGGCTTCTGCAGTATCCCAAACATTCCTTCATAACACATGCCATGCTTCTAATTCTTGATTAACAGCTATGTCTGTAGCAAGATGAATTGAAGGCAGCGTGGTGGGTGCAGGGAGACCAAACAGATTAGTCCAGGTGTCAATGATGGAGATGGATAGAAGTAGATGGATTATAGAGTTTTAATAAGTAGAATACATAAGACCTAGCAATTGACTTATGAGATGGTAGAGGGTAAAACCAGGTTTCTGGTTTGAGTACCTGGTAGATGGTGTGTTTGCGATAGACAATGTTGATTTGGTGGGTTGAGGGAGTGTGTCATAGGAAGATGAAGGTCCATGACAATGATAAATTTGTTGGGCAACTGCTATTTGAACCAAAAGCTAAATTTCACTAGCTCCTATTCAGATATTACAAATGAATTTGTGCTGGGTTATCAGCTGATGTCTCAAAGAATATCTACTTGATTAACCAAGTATAGTTTTGTTTATCATTTGCATATCTCTTCAGTTATAAGTTTCTCTTAACAAACGAATTAAAAGTGGGAAATATGATGGAAATGGGGATAACCGTATATTACTGAATGCTAGCTGTGTTTGATTTTATTACTTAAAATTGAAAGGGAAGGAAGAAGACACTATAACTTAAGACCACAGTTTCAGGCTGGGTGCGGTGGCTCACGCCTGTAATCCTAGCACTCCGGGAGGCCGAGGCAGGATTGCTTGAGCGCAGGAATTCGAGACCAGCCTGAGCAAGAGGGAGACCCCGTCTCTACTAAAAATAGAAAGAAATTGGCCAAACAATTAAAAATAGAAAAAATTAGCTGGGCATGGTGGCATGTGCCTGTAGTCCCAGCTACCCGGGAGGCTGAGGCAGGAGGATCACTTGAGCCCAGGAGTTTGAGGTTGCTGTGAGCTAGGCTGACGCCATGGCACTCTAGCTCAGGCAAGAGAGCGAGACTCTGTCTCAAAAAAAAAAAAAAAAAAAAAAAGACCACAGTTTCTAGGGGAAGCTAAGAAGATGAGACATCTGCGGGTCATTTGAATGAGAAATGTAGCTAAATAATGGTTTTCAGTAAAAGTAAACTTTGAAGTTTCCTGACATTTGTATTAAACAGTTGTCAACAGCTTTCTGATAGGCATAACCAAGGCATACATTTATATTATCATTTCAAAAAACATTCAGGAGTCAAATCACATTCTGAGCTCCACGTGGGCAAGGGTATCTCCTTCCATTGTTTTCTAATAACCAGAACCTAGGAAGTACCTAAAACATGGTAACATGCTTGTTAAGTTGAAGCTGCTCATTCAGTTTTCTCATCCTTGGTAGGTTTATTTTAAAATCATGAGTAAAAAAGAGCCTCAACCTATTTCTCTCACGCTAAGGATCTAAAAATAAGGCTTTGAAATGAGGAATAAAAAAACCCCAATGTATTGTTCTGACTTCTCTAAATAGCCATCTCTAATAGGAAAAACCTGTAGAAAATTAAAAACAAAGTGATAAACTGATGGTGGTTCGCAGTCTCAAGAAGACCGGGTCAAAGAGTTCAAATTGACTCGGGGCAAACATAAACCCTCTCGCACCGGGACCACTGCGGCCTAACCCTAGGACCGGAGGGTTTCCTTTGGATAGGGTTACTAGTTCTTGGGAGGGTAAATCTACGTCCAAGTAAGGCCTCACAGCCCGGGGCTCTGACACCCGCGCTGGGCCCCACACCCACATCTTGACCCAGGGCGCGTCGGACGCCTCCCTTCCCCTCAACCTCGCATTTCCCTGTCCCAGTTGCCACGGCTGCCCACGGCCCAGCCACCCCCAACCTCGAGCTCGATTACCGGTCCTCCAGAGTCAGTCGTCGCGTGCTCCGCCTCGCACCTCACCCCTGCGGCCGCCACCTCTTACCACTCACACCACGACTCCCCCCCGCCCGGCTGGCGGCGCTTCAGCCTCCCCTACCCCGCCCCAGCAGCCCGCCCTTACCAATCAACACCCCGCTTGCAGTCTGACCAATCGCCTTCCCCTGCCACAACCAATCCTTCTGCGAACTGCTCCTGAGCGACGTAGCGGCTGCTGGCTGATACCCAATTACCCGGATGGAATCCTAGGCCGGCCCACCCTGTCAGCCAATAAGGGCCAGAAAAGCAGATGTTGCTAATTGAGATTGCACCTGCTGAGAATTAAACAGCCAATTAGAAGCTTTACGGAGTCCTCTTAGCCCACCTCTCGGCCAATTACCGAAAAGGCTTCGGTCTCCTAAGCCTTGGGGTAAAATCAGCGCGCCCGAGGCTGGGACCAAGGGGTGAGGAGGGTGAATCACTCGTGAGTGTCATAGTTCGCATATTCGTGTCTTTGTACAAAACCAGTGCCACTCCACAACCCAGTGACCATTGGGAAAGCAGCCTCATAATGGGCGACGCTCCATCACTGTTTCTCTTGCGATCTTTTGCATCCATCGGTCCCCCATATAACGACGGGCTCAGAAGACCTGGGAAACATTTTTTTTTTTTTTTTGAAAACATGAAATAGACTTCGTAGATGGAGAGGTCAAGGGGAAGGCATTGCACCGCAGAGAGCGAGGACCCACTCTTCTGTTCCTCTGCTGAGGCATGAAAACATGGTGTGGACCGAAACAGCAGCGGGAGAGCTGGCGATGAGACCCGAGTTCCGACTGCAGGGGTAAGGGAGCTGCGGGCAGTAGAGGCGCCAGGGGCCCGCCCCTCCCTGGGGATTGAGGGAAACAGGTCGAGGTCTCAGGCCCAAAGACTCAAGCCAAGGGGCCGTTTCTGTGCGGGCTAGCGGTTTGCTTTGGAAAATTGAATTCCAGCCGCGGTCTGGGTCCCTGGACCGTTAAGAACGGTTGGGTCCTGCTACGGCCTCTGCGCCGCGGGGCCTCACGAGCCCAACTCTGCGCCCTACCCGGTCCACCCTATTCCCCGCCCCGCACTCGCCCTCGCCCTAGGGGCAAGGAGTCGGCACTCCTAGTCATTGGGAGATCTGCCGCACTAGCGAATACCAAACGTTTGTTGAATGAACGCAAGATTGCATCTTTGGTTAATTAGGGAGATGTCTTTGGGTCTCGGCTTTTCGTTTTCTATTAATTTAAAAAGGTGTTTTGAATAAGTAGTACATGCACATTCTACAAAATTCAAAAGAAACAAAGTGATTACAGTGAATATGTTCAATGCAGCTAGTGTTATCAGTTTCTTGTAAATTTTTTCACACGTTAACGTATATATGTAAATAATGACCCAGTTGTTAACATACATACTATTTTGCAACTGACTTTTATATAGTCTAGGAATCTTTCTACAGCTGCATCTATCTGCCTCATAGTGGTAGTTTCATAGGATGCCTGAGGGATATAGTAAGATATATTGAATTAGTGCTTTATATCGATATGCAGGTATACTTCATTTCACTCTTGTATATCTGTATGATAAATATTTAGGAATGCAAATACTAGGTCAAAGAAGTGTGTGCACTCTTTTTTTCATTTGGATAGATACAATTTTTCAAATTACGTTCCTTCCATAAACATCGTTCTAATTTTTATTCCACCAGCAATCTTTGAAAAGGGTTTTGGTAGTTGCCTTCCACAGAAATTGTACCAATTTTCTCTCCCATCAGCAATGTGTGAAAAGGACCTGTTTGTGGCCGGGTGCGGTGCTCACGCCTGGTCTCTACTAAAAATAGAAAAATTAGCTCTATATCTTTTTTACTTTGTTTATGGTGATTCTTTGTAAATTTCAATTTTTATGTAGTTAAATTTATGAACATTTTCTTTGATAACTTTTGGGTTTCATGTCATATTTAGAAAAGTCTCCCACTACTTAAAGTTAGTTTTAAAACTCCTATGTTTTCTTCAAATACTTTAGTAGTGTGTTTTTGTACATGTGTTTGATTCATATGGAATTTTAGAGTAAGGATGTGGGGTAGAGATCCACCTTGTTTGTTTGTTTGTTTGAGACAGGGTTTTGCTTTGTTGCCCGAACTAGAGTGCAGTACTGTCATCATAACTCACTGCAAATTCAAGCTACTGGGCTTAAATGATCCTCCTACCTTGGCCTCCTAAGTAGCTGAGATTACAAGTGTGCTCCACCACGCCTGGCTAATTTCTCTATTTTCGTAGAGTCTCACTCTTGCTCAGGCTGGTATCAAAGTCCTGGCCTCAAGCCATCCTCCCTAAGTGCTAGGATTATAGGCATGAGCCACTGCACCCAGTGTTTGTTTTATCAAACACTTCTTATTGAATAACTTGTATTTTCTCCATTATTTTTGTTTATTATATCCACATTGTTTTGTTTTAATACCCAAATTGCCACATGTATTTGAGTCTATTTCTGGATTTTTTTCATTTTGTCCCATTGCTCTATTTATGTTCTAGTACCATATTGTTTTTTAAATTACTGTACATGTGTTTTTACCACAATTTAAAAAATGTACCATATACATGCAGGAAAATGCACAAATAAGGGTATCTCTGAGTTTTCAAAAATGGAATACATTAGTGTAACCAGCAGCAGATCAAGAAACAACATTACCAGTGCCCCAGAAGCCACCCTTGTGTCCCCTCAGTCACTACTCCCCTCAAGGATAACCACTCTTCTGACTCCTAATGCCATAAACTAGTTTTGCCTGTGTTTGATTTTTTATATAAAGAGAATCACAGAATATGTACTCTTGTTTCTGGCTCCTTTCAAATTATTTCTGTGAGATTCAATCATATTGCTGTGCATGTATAGTTTTAGTCCATTCCTTCTTGTTACTGTGTAGTGTTACATTGTGAGTCCATACCATAATTTACTTTTCTACTGTTAATGTTATTTTGATTGGAATCATATTTTTAAATTATGTAAAGGAGAATTGTATTTATGATAAAGAGTCTTCATTGATGTCCCATCAGTAGCATTTTTAAGTTTTCATCATGTAGAATTTACACATTTCTTGTTAAGATTATTCCTAGGTATTTGAGTGCCTAGATTGCTACAGTTATTTTTACTTTTAAAAAGGTAAAAGAAAAAAAAACTGAATAAAAATACAATAAATAAATAAATGAAAATAAAAAGGTAAAAGGTGGCCAGGTGCTGTGACTCACACCTGTAATCTAGCACTTTGGGGTGCTGAAGCAGGAGGACCACTTGAGGCCAGCCTGGGCAACAGTGAGACCTCATTGCTATGAAAAATAAAAAATATTAGCCGGGCTACTTAGGAGGCTGCACTGGGAGGATCACTTGAGCCTATATGAGTTGGAGGCTGTAGTGAGCTATGACGACACAACTGCACTCTAGCCCCAGCATCAGAGCAAGACCTTGTCTCAAAAAAAGAAAAAGGTAAAAGAGTAATTCAAATCCAAGGAAGAATGTCCAATGTTGCTATAAAAAGCACAGACCTGCTTCTTCACAGATCTGTCATCTTCCCATTGGAGTTCAGCATGGGCAAAAAAAGAGGACATATAAAGTCCAAAAAGAAGAGTTAAAAATTAATAACAGGAGGAATTTCTTAATCAGGACAGTGAAAATCCAGGTGGAAGTGTAAGTCCAGAAATAAGGGTTAAAAATTAAAAATTAAGTAACAGGAATTTCTTAATCAGTAGTGGAAAATCCAGGTGGAATCACTTTTCCTGGAAATTTTTAAAAAGAAGGTTGACTTCTAACTGGCTGGGTAGGGAAGCTGGGAAGTAGAAGGAATAACTTTGGGTGAGCTGATTCCAAATTTACTCCCACGTCACCGTGCATTTGGGATTTGTCATCTAATTTCCCCTTTAAGAGCTCAAATGAGGACTGAAAGATTGAGTTGTGGGATGCTGGGATTGACTGAAATCTAATTTCTTTATTCTCATCTCCAGTTTCTAAGAGTCTGTTTTCTTTCCCTGAAGGGTGTTCTGAACAGGCTGTAGGGGGTAGTAGGTGAAATGAGTTAGCGTAAGGTCTAGGTTGCCAGAGAGTTCAGATTTCGGTGGGCAGGTGTTTCCATTCAATAAGCTGAAGCAGGAAAGTAGACTTTAGCTAGAGGTCTGGGCAGTGAGGGGTTCTCAAACACAGGTAGCCTGGCTCCAGAGTCCTGAGTGCTCACAGGGTTCCCTTCCTGCACGACATGCGAATGATCCATTCAAATGATACTCAGCAGTCTGAGTCTGAAAAACAGCACTCATCTCTCCTTTTACCCATTGTAGGATTCACTGCTTCCTCCCCCATTAATCAAGCTCTCTTCACCAGAAAGGAAGACTGAGAGCCTGAGCCTTATTATCATAATTTATGCTGGTGCTATTCATTCAGTCTTTAGGTCAGATTGATGAATTGTGGCAGGTGTCCTAGAAGAGAGATTCTCCTGAGCCTTTCCTGGCACTACCACCCAGCTCTGTTTTCCTACTTAATTCGCCTTGCAAAGCAGTTCGGAGGAACAGGACTCAGGAGTCCCTGGTCTCAGATACTCTCCAGCCTGAGTCACCACCATACTTCTTAGAGAAACAGTCCCACCCAAAGTCTCCTGCTTCTCCCTGAGAGATGGGCGCTGGTGGGAGAAGGGGACTGGGGAGGAGAGAATGCTAGAGGCAAGAGCATGTTTTCCTACAGGACCCAGCACACCACCTGCTCTTACTAGTGCTGATGGCTGCTTCACGCTGTAGGCTTTCTAGCCTTTTCTCCTTACTGCTAATGCTGCCCCCCCAACCTGGGGCTTCTCACAGCAGAGATTTTTAACCTGCATTCCATGGAGTCTGTGATGGCTTGAGAACGACTGGAAAATGTGTAAAGACTTTTGTTCATAGCTTACACCAGAGGAGAGTTCATAGCTTGCACCAGGTGTTCTCAGGAGGTTGTGACTCCGAAAAGCTAAGGATCCTTGCCTTGCAAGGCTCTCAGGAAGTCAGGGATCCAGCACAGCCAAGAAGACAGAGCCAGAAATTAAAGAAAGAATGTACCAGGAACCAAAATTCAGAGTGTTGAAACAGTGCCACAGTATGTTTGGGTCCATATTCCCTCAGCTTAGGTGAGACCGTGTCTGAAATGGAAGAGAGGAGGGGTGGGAGGAGGGCAGGGTGGGATGACCTCAGGAAGGTTCTATCAGGCAAGGGTAGGCAGGAGGTGGGCAGAGTCAAACTCTCCTCAAATCTGAAACAGCTCACAGGTTGTTCTGCCATATTGGAAATTCCTGAGCAGCCTCTCTCTATAACATGAGAGAGCTTGCTCAGGTTAGAACCCAGAAAGGAACCAGGAAATCTGGAGCCTCCATTTTGTTTTCATTTATTTATTTTTACCCTAATATCAAGAATCAGTCCAATGAAGCCTCCATTTTTAATTATGAGAGGCTCCTTTGCTGGAAGCCAGGTATTTCACTTTAGTCCATCCGATCCCTGGAATTTCTGTTCCTTTCTACTGGTTCCTGAGGCAGAGGCAGTAAAAACATTGGGAGAGGGGACTGAGAAGAAAGAGTAAAAACAAACAAAAAATTCCAACTTCCTGAATCAAGTACATTAGAGGTATCGAAGAAGGCTGAGGATCAGCAACTGACCCCAGTGCCCCCCGAAAGTTCAGAGTGGGTGGGGTAGACGATCTCACCTTTTTCACAGGTCATGTCCTGCAACCGAAAGGCCCTGGGAGAGGGAGTTATAAGAGTGTAACAGTGAGTGTGACAGTATGGTGTAAAGTGTGTGAGTTCTGAGTCAGACAGCTCTGAGTTCAAATGCGGTTCTCTTACTCACCTAGCTGTGTTCTCAAGCCACTTAATCTGTCTGCCCTTTAGTTCCATCAGCTAACATGCCTGCCTACCGTATAGGGTTGGTGTGAGGATTGAATAAGAAAACATATATAAAGCCACCGACATAAATATTATTTTCTTCTCTCTGTACTACTGTCCCATAACATCCCTGCACATGCATGTGGCCACAAAACTCATGCACACACACCACCCGCTCACGCCCCAGTTACATTTGCACACTCTTAGGTACACACACACTCCAGCCTGTAGTGTCACAACTGAGCTGAGGGCAGCCTCCTCACGTAAGATATGGGACTGTCTTGCTAATGACTGGACAAGCTATGGAAGTGCCCAGCACAGTAGCCTTCTTATACTAATGGGCTCACATCTTGAAGATATTCTGGAAAAACCAAAAGGAGTGTAGGGGTGGTGGTGGGGTGGTAACTCCACAGGCATTTCCCTGAGATTAAATGTGTTTTGGGGGGATACTTTGTCCACCGCTGCCAAGGAGACCCTGGTCTATGCCGTGGGTCATCGTACGATGGAGCTTCGCTTTTCGATGTGGTGGTCATTGGCCACATGTGGCTGTTGGACACTTGTAAAGGTAGATAGTGGACTGAGGAATGGAATTTTAAATTTATTTGATTTTAGTTCATTGAAAATTTAAAATATAGACTTGATTTAGTTATTGGAAACGTTTTATGTTTGCAACAACTTGGATGTGTGAATCTTTTTCAACAGTGAATTTCGTGACATCTAAATACCGATAAGATGAATCGAGATGTGCTATAAATGTAAAATATACACTGGATTTTAAAGACCTAGTATGAAAATATAGTGTTAATATCTCACTACTCATTTTTACATTGATAACATATTGAAATAACAACTTGGGTATATTGAGTTAAATAAAATATAGTATTCGAATTGTATCTGTTTCATTTTGATTTTTTAATGCGGCTACTAGAAAGTTTGAAATTACATATATGACTTGAATTCTATTTCCAGTTCTATTTCTGGGCAGGGCTGCTTCGGATTACTTTGGGCGGCAGCATCTCCCAGCGCCAGAGAGTCATCGGTTCCTAACTGTGTCAGGGGCTCCCCAGAGGAGATTTCTCCGAACAGCTCTGCTACTTCTGCCCGTATCCGCATTGCAGAGAGGGCAACTAGAGTGAGAAGCTCCAGCACCCAACTCCCAAGTCCCAACCTAATAAGCTGCTGGTGGAAGATTACGGAGAGCAGAGGGAGGGCTGTGCCCCAGGAACCCTTTCTGGAACATGATAAACTGGAGTGGGGAGGTTGCCCGGATGCTGATTAAGTTGCGTGTGCATGCGGGGTGGGGAGGTTGGAGGCTCAGGGATACCCATTTCTCAAGAATGTCCATTTCTCCAGCCTCACTCTCCAAACTGCTGGGTTCTCACATTCACCTCTGGCCCCACCCCCACATTCCCGTCTCTGCCCCACTAAAGAGCTTGCCTGACTGTGATCCAGCTTTGCCGCCTCCGTGGTGCTGCCTCCTCTCCCCTATCAGGGACAGCCGGAGCTGGGAATCTTCTAATGAGTGGCGTCTCCTCGCAAGGACAGTGGCAGCAGCAGGAATCAGCTGGGGAGCTCACGATGCTTGCGTATGCTTTGGTGTAGGGGTGGGTGGGAGTCCAGAGATTGGAGGGAAACTAAGGACACTGGGCAGACGCTGCTGCAGAGAGAGGCTCCCCAGGGCCACGTGATCTCCACTTCTCATCCCTCCTCCCGCTACGCTCCTCCCCTCCCCCTCCAAGATGCTGGGGCTGTTGCCCTGTCCCTCGAGCTCCTGGCATCAGCATCTCTACTTCTCTTTGGGCTCTGCTTCACCCTCCTTTTGAAGGACACTCAGTGGTAGTCAGCAGTTCCACCTCCCACTCCGCCTCCCCAGCTGGGGTCTCGGGAAATGTAAGTCAGTGACCTCTATCCAGAGACAGCTTCCCGCTGGGGCTGCACTAAGCACAGAGCAAGGGGGAGCTGCAGAGGGCTGGCGGAAATGAACCAGGCAGGCAGTTACTCCCCCTGCCCTCCAGTTCTCACTGCAGCTTGCAGTGCTCTCCTCCCTGGTTCCTCCAAGCCTAGTTCCTGCTGTGTCTCGGGTCTTTCTCCTTTGACAACTGCGGATTCTTACTTTCGTTCCACTTTCTCTGGGAGTTCCTTTCTGGCTTTCCCCCAAGGACACTAGGGGCCTGTGACACTGTAATGGTAGGGAGAGCCTGTTGGAGAAACGGAAAAGAGGGCAGAAGCTGGGTGTCCTAGTTTGGAACTCCCACCATAGGGATCCCCTGGAATGTGGAGGATCTCTCCTGCTCCAGAGATGGAGACCGAAACTGAGGCTGGGAATGCTGTTCTTTGTAGGCACGGTGGGCCTCCTTACCGTGTTGGCCAGGCCGAGTTAGATGGGGGCAAGGCCTTTGGGATACATGATCAATGGGCAGCAGAAAGGGTAGAAAAACAGAAATGAGGGCAGGAGATAGACTGAAGTAAAGAAAACTCCAGAGATCATGTTTAGGTTTGGCTGCTACTGTTGTGGCCTTCTGGCAGTAGGTTTAATGGTCTGACGGACAGAGGAAGGTGGTGGAGGCTCATGCAGACACAGTACCAGTGTGTGGTCTGTCCCCATCCTCTTCTCCATAGCCTCAGAGCCCTGGCCTCTAGTTCCTGGAGCCTAGGGGCAAGGGTCGGGGTGGGGATGGGTAACAAAAAAGAAAGGGAGACTGCCTGGTTGAGGAATAGAGACTCCAGGAAGCAAACGGCACTTCCCAGCCCCACCTCTGAAATAATCCTATAGCTGTGGTTGGCAAGTGGTATTGGTTATTAAAAGATGTAAGTGTGTGTGAAGAAAGCCCAGTGGTTAGACTAGCAGACTGGAGCCTTGGTTATGTTTCTTGTTTTGCGTGTGTGTGTGTGTGTGTGTGTGTGTGTGTGTGTGTGTGGAAGCGGTGGGGGACCAAGGAGGGCTGGACTGACCATAGGGTCTGTATCTGCAGCTCCCTGGGCCCTTCAGAGAAGAGAGGATGGATGGGAAAAGCTCAGGGAAACAGACTGTCTAGCAGAGGCATCACTAGTTGCTGGCACCGTGCAGGCAGGCAGTGTGGAGATGTGTGCTGCTTGGGACTAGGTTCTGGTCCAAGTAGCCTTGGTTCTGTTTTCCCCTTTTTTTTATCTAGAGCTGACTTGGCTGGGTCACCAGTGTGGAAGGAAAGGTCAGAAGAGCTTGGCAGTGACCCGGTTACCCCCAGAATTTTTATCCCCAGAGGGCCGAGGTGCCACAAATTCAAAGGTCATGTGATGTTTGACCCGGCCCTTGCCCTTGCTCCAGAGGGCAATCAGGCCAAAGCAGAGGGTCACTGAGGTGAGGAAGGGGAGGAAGCCGACGGCCAGCACCATAGCCAGGCCTCTGCTATCCAGAAAGAAGGGCCCTGGGATCCCTGGCACGGTGATGTTGAGGTCGGAGAGGGTGCCATTTGGTGGTTCAACTTGGATTACTTCCAGCCAGGTCCTCAGGGAGTCATTCCCAGCTACGTTGCTGGCCACACAGACATAGGCCCCTCTGTCCCGCAGCTGCACTGAGCGAATCTCCAGTGTCCCATCCTCTAGGACCCTTACTCTCCCAGCCCTCCCCAGCCAAGCCCCCTGAGGCCTCATCCAGGAGACAGTGGGGGCTGGGTCTCCATCTCCGGAGCAGGAGAAAACAGCATGCCCCCCTTCCTCTGCAATGACCCATCGAGGCCCGGACTTTCGGATCAGGGCTGGTTTGCAAGTGAAGTGCCCTGGAGGTAGAATGTCTGAAAACTCCCTAAGGCTCTTCCCCTGGACATGCTGGGGGCCAGCACAGGCAGGTGGGGATGTGCCAAAGTCCAGGTGGTGGCGGAGCCGGAGCAGCCAGAGAAGGCGGCAGTCACAGGTTAGGGGGTTGCCAGACAGCCTCAGGGTGGCCAGTTTGTTTGGAGAAGGGAAGGCTGTTTCCTCTAGTGTCTGAAGGGCATTGTCTGCCACATCTAGGAGGTGGAAGGCGGTCAAGCCGTGGAAGGCCTGGGCAGCGATGGAGGTGAGGCACGCCCCTGACAGTCGTAGCTCCTGGAGTCGCACCAGGGGGGTGAGCCTTCGGGCTGGAATGGCTGAGATAGGGTTCTGAGAGAGATCCAGGACTCTGAGGAAGCTCAGGTGGTGCAGTGCTTGGAAGGGCACCGAGCTCAGGTTGCAGCGGGTGATGGCCAGGCTGCTGAGATTGAGCCCAACCAGGCTCCCAGGGTCCAGAGCCTCCAGAGATGGCCAGTGGTGGATCTCCAGCTCCTTCAGCTGCCCCAGCCCCTGTAGCGCCCCAGCTGGCAGCCTCTCAATATCTAGCTCTCGAAGCCTAAGGGCCACCAGTGCTGGGAGACGGGCGAGGGCCAGGCCAGGCACTGTGCTGAGGTTGCAGCGCTCCAGGGTGAGGGTGCTCAGCTTCGCCAGCCCTGCAAAGGCTCCTGGAGCCACAAACACCAGGTGGTTGTCCCCGACCTCCAGCTGCTGGAGGCTGCCTAGCTCCCCAAAAGCTCCATCTAGGAAGAGGACAATCTGGTTGAGGCGGAGGTCCAAGAGTGTCAGGGCAGACAGGCCTGAGAAGACCCCAGGCCCCATGATTCTGAGCCGATTGCCCTGCAGCCTCAGGGTGAGTAGGCTTTGCAGGCCATGGAAGGCCCCGGGCTCCAGGGTGGAGAGCTGATTGTAGCTGAGGTCCAGTTCCTGGAGCAGGCCCAGGCGGGAGAGCATTCCCCGCTGAAGCCCCCACAGGTGGTTCCAACTCAGGTCCAGGAGCTCAGTGTCCAGCGGGAGTCCCCCAGGTACAGCCTCCAGTCTCCTGTGAGCACAGAGCACTGCCCGGGACTGGGACGCACAGTCACACACAGCGGGGCAGCTGCCATTGCTCCCTCCAGGCAGGAGGAGCAGGAAAAGGAAGGGGCACCACAGGGTCCAGGCCTGCTTGGGAGCTGTGGCCGCATCCATTCCCTCTTCAATCCTGAAATAGATGATGACATGGCCCTTTTCGGAAAGTGCTTCAGATGATGGTGACCCTGAACTTCCCTGGCCTTCCTTACAGGGGAGAGAAATTGGTCTGTCTCAGCATTGCCAGCAAGTAGGGCACAGAACCGGGAAGAATTCTGATGCACCACCTTCCTGGGGCTTCCTGGGAGTCCTCTTTGGGGAATCTCTACTTTCTTCCTCCTTCCAGCCCTGGCTAACTGGCCAAGGGCTTACTAGCTCATGGAACCCTAGTTGAGCCTGATTTCTGCAGGGAAAGTTTTAAGGGAATGGGACAGGGAACAGGAGGGAAGTAACTTTGAGTCTCCTTGTAATGGGTTTTTCTCTGTCTGTGAGATCCAGGAATATCTCAGGTCCCCTCTCGCTGATA
The DNA here is from genome assembly GCA_004363605.1 of Indri indri. Classification (NCBI taxonomy): domain Eukaryota; kingdom Metazoa; phylum Chordata; class Mammalia; order Primates; family Indriidae; genus Indri; species Indri indri. Next base: position 23,458 of record RJWJ010011891.1, on the reverse strand, counting down.
TTTGCTCTCCCCAAGCTCTGCTCTGTTCCTCTCTGCCCACCCTTTTTCTCCCATTTTATGTACCTATAGCTTTGCCTAAAGCTCAGGAAGATCACATCCCTGGCCCAGAACTCCCTGTCCTGACTGGAGAGAGGTCCTCACCTTGACTAAGTCACCCAAGGCTGGGAAGCATGCAGGCCTCAGCTCTTCCCCCACTCTCTGCCCTCCTTTAGCCTGGCCCAGGGCCTGAGCCCTGGACTAGCAAGTTCCAATCTCCCCGGAATGCCTGAGTGGACGACAGCCAGGCTGCACATTAGCCACGGCCGGGATGCAGGGGGCACTTGACTGGGAAGCCAAGAATGCCCCCATAAGAGCCAAAGGGCCACTGCTGCTCACCTACAGATGAAATTGGGGTGTATGTGGTACCCAGACGGTGCCCAGGCTCTGAGTTCTGTTGCTTGGTGCTCCGTCTTAGGCTTTTCTTATATCCCTCCTTACGGTTTTTTGTTTCTAGTCCAAGTGTGTGAATCCAAGGGAGAGTTCCTGTCCCCTTTTGGCTGGAGCTGCCTGAGTAATTCTCAAGGGACAGATTGTGAACCAGGGAGGTGTAGGTAAGTGAGGAGAGAGAGCATCTGAGCAGACACTGTGGGGTGGGGAGGAAGGGAGCCCTTGGCTGGCACAGCAGGTGTCTGGGCACAGGCAGCATACAGAGCCTGTCGACTTAAAGCAGGTTTCTGGGTGCCAGGGTCTGGGCAGTATCAGGAAGACGGTGACTACAATGACCACTGGAGGCTGGCTGAGGTGATAGAAAAGAAGGGGCCCTCTAGGTGGTGAGAGCCCCTCGACTCACCCTGCTAAATGCCAACAGGGACCCCAAGGGAGAGGAAGTATTGGAATTGGCAAAGAATGGCTAAGGAGACGGGAGCGAGAGCCCACCGATGCTCCCTGGGAGGCAGCGTGCCTGGTTTCTTCCCAGCTGCAGTGAGATCCTGGTCACCTTTGGGCTTTCGGGCTTCAGCCTCTCTGAGCCCTATGGGCTCAGCTTTCTCCTACTTGCCATATTTTTTTCCATGTGGAACTTGGGAGAGGCAGCTTAAGAGATGGTGATTTCTCCCCACTTTCTTCCCACTCTACACCCTTCTCTAGAAGGATCACGCTAATGGCTATCTTAGAGACACTTCCGAGGATTGTAGCAGTTGGAAAGTAAAGAAAGAGGCCACAGGAGCAGAGGGATGCGGGAGACCGGTCCGAGGCTCGGGGATGAGGAAGAATAACATGGGGCAAAGGCTGCTGAGCAGACTCCTCTTGCCCTTCCCCTGACCTAACAGGTAACCACGGCTCTTCCGTGTTCTTCAGGAAGAGACGTGTCCCGGCCCCCCTCATTTCCCCTGTCCCTGTTCTGGGAAGTCCACTTGACAGCTAGCTCTTCATCACTGCTGCTGCAGTTCCTGCTCATCATTTCCCTCTGCGTTCGGCACAAGTGCAATGAAGCGTGTAAGCCAGCTTTCTTCCCTCCCGCTCCTGCGAGTTTCCTCTTAGTCCCCAAAGCCTGCTGGGTTGGGGACTCTGGGGCTAACCCCTTTTATTTACGTGGTGCCTAAGAGTCACAAACTTCCCTTGCCAACCTTCACGCCTGTAGGACTGGCCTCTGGCCACTTTGCAGGAAGAGACAGGTGTGAGAACCACTTCTTTCTCTCCTCCAGGGGGGTGGGATCTGGGACACCATTCCCTCAAGGATAAGGAGCTCTCTTTTTGTCTCTGTGTGGCAGTCCAGGGACACATTTGAACACGGATATTCTCTTTAAAGCAATCTGATTGAGGGATGGGACCTGTGTGCGGAGGGCACTCCTGAGGAGAGATTTCTTGACTATCCACACTGATCGTGGGGATACTCCTCTGCTTCCCAGAGGCAGAAGGGGCACTGGGGAGATGGAGGGAGGTCTCCTTAGAGTCCTTCCACTCAGGGGCACCCGGACATTTTAGTTTCCCCATCAAAGTCCTATGGGACGAAGATTAATAGTTGGCCGGGGTGGGGATAGGGGCGCAAACCCTCTTGCCTGGATAGGTGCACTGGACCGGCCTTGTCACTGAGACTATTACGGGAAAGGCAGCTGCGGCTTTGGGACAGAAGGTAGGGGCACTTACCGGAGAAGCTGGCGGGTGACATCAAGTTTGGCGCTGCATCTGTCCAGGGCTGGGGGCCCTGTCCCATTCGAGCTGCCCCTCGGGCCCCTGCACCTCCCCGGTGTGCCTTACTCCCCACTCCTGCCGCCTGCCCGCCCGCTGCCGCTGCCGCCACCGCTGCTGCTGCTGCTGCTGCTGCTGCTGGTGCTGCTGCAGCCGCTGCTGCCAAGACCGAGGTAGAGAAAAGAGCCAGAAAGCATTTCTCCTTTTTCCTCTCTCTCTCTCTCTCTCTCTCTCTTTTTAAACCAGGCGAGAATGAGTCTGCCGCAACCCTGTTGGTGCAAAATAAATAAATAAAGCAACCTGGGAGGGCCGCAGCAGGCACCACCACGGGATGGCGAGTGAGGGGGAGCAGACCAGAGGGGGGCTCTGGTGCCAAGGAGGGGTCTAACGGACGCGACATCCTACCCGCTGCCGACCCACCCCCCACGCCCCACCCAGCCAGGAGCTCTGGCGAACCTCTTTCCAGAGGATCGTCTTTTGGGCATCCAGATGCGGGGCCGTTCTGTGCAACCTCTAAATCTAAACGTCCCCCGTGGGAATCATTCATGGGATGGTTCTTGGTGCAGAACACAACACCCCCCGCGGAGCTTAGTTTGAGGCTCCTTCGGGGAGGGTTCCTGAGGATCAGTTCACAAGCCTCACTGGGCAATGCTTGGCCCAGGGAGGAAGTAGTGGCGGCTGGAATCTGTGTAAGGCTGAGCTGGAACCTGGTCTCCACCCAGGAGCAGCAAGACTGGAGATCTTTTTTTTTTTTTTTTTTGAGACAGAGTCTCACTCTGTTGTCCTGGCTAGAGTGAGTGCCGTGGCGTCAGCCTAGCTCACAGCAACCTCAAACTCCTGGGCTCAAGAGATCCTCTTGCCTCAGCCTCCCGAGTAGCTGGGACTATAGGCATGTGCCACCATGTCCGGCTAATTTTTCTATATATATTTTTAGTTGTCCAGCTAATTTTTTTCTATTTTTTTTTTTAGTAGATGCAGGGTCTCGCTCTTGCTCAGGCTGGTCTCGAACTCCTGAGCTCAAACAATCCGCCCGCCTCAGCCTCCCAGAGTGCTAGGATTACAGGTGTGAGCCACCGCGCCTGGCCAAGACTGGAGATCTTATTTAAGGCTCCCTCACCCCCCAACACACACCTCTTGCCTTTAAAATCATTTTATAAAATAAAGAATGGCACGACTTGGGGTTCATGTTTACTCAGCTAAACCCCTGCCCTGAGAGGAAAAAACCCCTCCCTCCCTCTCATGGTCATTTATCCCTCAGAGGAGGGTTCACAGCTGCTGATAAGGCCAAGAAGTTCTGGGCAAGGTCACAGCTGCCCTGCTCCCTGGCCACCTCTTCCCACCAGAGTCAGTGGTGCCCAGCCGCTGGGTGGTGCGATTGCATTTGCTTCCCTTCTCTACAAAGCCAGCGCTGGAAGGCAGGCCAAGAAAGTCCTCCCAGGATCTGTCCTTGGTTTTCTGACTGACCAGTGTCCAGCCATCCCTGCTTCTCTTGGGGCTTCTTGTGGTAGAAGACAGCTGCAGCTGGGGTGGGGTTGGGACCACCGCAAGTCTAAGGCTGGTGGACTGAAGCACCATGGAAATGTTCTGGGGTCCCTCAGGATTGGGACTCTTCCCTGAGGCCACTAGGCTCCTCTGAGCTTTGGCACCCAAGGATGAGAGAGATTGTGTCAGATTAAATGTGTCTAAAGAACTGCGTAAATGCAGGTTGAGTCTGTATGTGTTTCACCTGTATGCAGATGTGTGTCTCTCATCAGATTTTGCTAACGCCTAAAGTCTATTTTTAAAGTGCACGTAAGAGGTTCGAGTTCTAACTCTGTATTTGTCTGGGATGCTCTTGGCCTTCATTGTACCCTATTCCCACGCCCAAATCCCATAAAACAATTATCTCTGGCCCCTCACCCCTATCCCATCCAGTTTGTTTTTAGACCCCAGGAAAAGGGCAGGGTGCCCAGCTGCTTCCTTGCTGAGCTGGGAGAAAGGCGGAAGGCAGAAAGTCTAAAGGTCCGGATTCACGTTATGCACAGGTCCTCTGGGCTCTAGCCACCAGTCTCTGATCTTGAGCCATCTCCCCCGCCGAAGCCCGCGGGGAAATGCAATGAGGTATTTCAAAGGCCTATTCTTAGCTTCTGAGCCCAGAGTTGAGTTTTGTTCATCCAGGGTGTCCTGGGTTTCCCTGTTTTCTTGAGGACCACTTGGTCCCCCTGGAGGTCCTTATATCCCATCCACCCCATGCCTTCCAGAAGCTGGGGGTGAAGGGGGAAATGAGATGAAAGAAAGCTGAGGCTGGAGATGGTGTCATCCCCACCCTGTGGCCATTTTCCCATTGTCAGGCAAGCCTGTGGGCAGAAAACCAGTCAGAGCATTTGCTCTCTCCCAAAGAACGGGTGGGGATCGCCCTCCTGGGTTCATGGGAAAGGCAGAGGCTGAGGGTGGGACGGGGTCCTGGGAGGTGGGCCAGCAGGCTGTAGGGAGAGGAGTCCCTCCTCCACGTCACTTGGACAGCCCCTCAGGTGACTCGATTTCAGTGCTGAAGAGTTCCTTGTAGAGTGGGGGGAAAGCTGCTTGGACCATGATGGGGTGGAGGTGCTGGAAGAGCTGCAGCTTTTCCACGTGCTGGCTACACAGGCTCCGAAGCTTCCCCTTGGGTGGCAGCTGGAGACGGGATAATGGGGAAGGAAGGGTCAGCACTTCATTTCTCTCCCAAAGCAAGGCAGTCCTCTCATCCTTCCTGGGCTGGGATTAACCCTCCTTGCTTCCCTCCATGCACTTGCACTTTTGGACCTACCAAACCCAAAAGCAATGGTAGAAATATGCATGTTTCAGGACACTGGAGGTGACAGGAGCCGGTGTGGCACAAGTGGAATGTTTTCTGGGTGAAGCCGCGAAAGCATGTTCCTGCTGCTGCTAAAGGGAACCTTGCTAAAGACTCACACACCTTATGCTTTTATTATAGTGAACTTCCGTGACTCTCTGTCATATGCTGTCGCGTGCCTCTGCCTCTGTTCCTCTGGCTTACCTTCCCCTCATCTGGATTGCTTTTCCAGCTTTTCCTCGCTTGGCTAACTCTCACTCACCTCCAGGTGTCACCTCTTCTGGGAATATTTCCCCAACTCCCCCTGTCTGGACTAAGGTCCCTTCCTTTGGGCTTGCAGCACTTCCCACGCTGTTGGAAAACTATCCAATGTGTCTGCCTTCCCACCCAGACATAAGCTCCTTAGGTAGGGTTTCTCTCCCTGTCTGTACCTTCTGAACCCATCGCAATGCTTGGCACGTGGCAAACAGACTTCCTAAGCAGGTACCCAGCACTGCAAGTAGTAACCCATACTGCTGGCACTCAGCCGGAGGAGGAAGGAAAAAGGCACAGAAACCCATGAGGAGACAGAGGCAGGGAGACTTCACTGGAAAAAAGCTGAAAGAACCATTTATCTCCTGCAGTTTCCTACATAACCAAGTGAGGCTCGCAAATGACCTCTCGCCAGCCCTCCCCTCCGCGCCCTGGCTTAGTTCCCCTAGAAGTCAGGTCAGGGAAGGGCGGGCAGCGGGGTGACCCCTCTCTATCTCCCAGATTCATTCTCCTCATCGCCGCTGCTTTACTCTGCGGTTGTCTGGGCCACTGCAATAGCTTCGTTCATTCATTCGGCAAATATTTGTTGAGAACCCATCTGAATCTGGGCTAGGCACCGTGATGGGCTCTGGTGATATATCAGTGAATAAAACATAATCTCTGCCTTTATGAAATTTACATTCCAGTGAGGGAGCCAGAAAATAAATACATAACATGTCAGATAGTAAGTTCTTCAAAGAAAACTAAAGCAAGGTTTGGGGGGAGAGGGCTTTCTATGTGGGGTGACTGGTTAGGGTGAACCTCTCCTGAATGAAGGGGTGGGGCAAACCATTTGGAAAAGGGGGGAAGAGCCTTCGGGCGACGGTAACAGCAGGTACAAAACTTTGAGACACAGCTGGGCTTGATGTGCCCAGGGAACAGCAAGGAAGCCAATGTGGTTGGAATGGGTGGTTGAGGGGCCAGTGGAAGATAGGAGAGGAAGAAGGCAGGGGTTGGCCATGGCAGAGACTCTAGATTTGATTCCCAGCAGGATAAGCAGCTATAGGAGGGTTGGGAACAGGAGAGGGACCGTGATGCGATTGCTTTTAAAAAGGGCCATTGTGGGTGCTGAGTAGGTGCTGCGTGACTGCCGTGACTGCCGCGGGGCAGACAAGGACGAACAGGGGTCCCTAGGAGGCCTCTTTCATAGTCCAAGTGTGAGCTGAGGGCTGGCGGGTGGCAGTGGGGGAGGGGATGTATTGTGAAAGTGGATCCAACCAGATTTGCTTTCCAATTGCTCTCTCAAGTTCCAATCTCTCCTCCTTCAAATCTGTCCTGTAGTAGATTAAAGTTCAAGCTCTTTAGAGTCGAGACTGTTTAAGACAAGTCATTCGTGTATCCTTAACACCCAGCCCTGTGCCTGGCACATAGCAAGGGCCTGCTTGAATGATTATACACACGATGCTTCCTTTACACTGGCTCCAAAGTAAATTGCCTAAATAACAGCTCTGATTATATCGTTTTTCTAGCCTCCGGGGCTCTCCGTTATCTAGAAACAAAGCCTTAATTCTTACATGACATTGAGAGTCCTCTCTGATCTGCCCCTGACCTAATTTTCAGGTTTATCTTCTGCTACTCCTCTGCCCCTGCAGTCTATCCCAGCTCCTGATCTTACTCTTTAGCCAGAATGTACCACGAGCTATTGTCCACTTAGGCACCATTTTGCCTCCTTATTGTTTTGCTTGTATTGTTCCCTAAGCCTGGAATGCCTGCCCCACCCCCATGAATGCCTGTTAAAATCTTACATCTTTCATGGCCTAGTTTAAATGTCATCTTCTCCAGGAAGCATTCATGATCCATTCCTTTTACCTCCGAATTATTTTTAATCTGTTTAACACACAACATAACATTTCCCCGATATCTCTTATCAATATATTGGGGGGACAGTGGTGTGGTAGAAAGAGTACTGGGATTAAATCTTGCATTTATCACATAAAGAAAGAATTGGATAAACAAACGAGTCACTGAAATCTCCTTATTGTTACAGGGAGATTTTAACACCTGTCCTATTGACTGGGTTGCCATGAGGCTGAGAGCCTGTCAGTGAAGGCACTTTGTTAATTGCATTATTATTATTATATCACATGCCACATCCTAGTCTACATTAGAGTTATTGGTACACAAATCTCTTCTTCATGCCAAGTTAAGATCTCTTGGCGGGGCAACACCCGAGTCTCTGTATCTTTCCATAGTGCCTTGTATAAGCAGGTGCTGGGTAAGCGCTGGCTATATTAAACTGAATTGTTCCCTGGAGGTACCTCCCAATTGCAGGCTCTCTAACTTTCCAGTCTTTACGCTGCTCATTCCCTCAGTTCCCACTGCCGTTGCGAGCTCGCTTCTATGACGTGGCCCTGTACCTGCAGACCCTGGCCCTCAGGAGCCCTGCCGTCCCAGATCTGGCACCGGGCCTGGCCTCCTCTACCCCAGGGACTGTTCCTACCTTTGCCAGGATGCCTTGGCGATGAGTCTTGCAGAGATGATGATGAAAGGCCAGCTCCAGATTGTACTGCAGCTGTTCTACTTTCCTTTTCTCTTGGAGCCCTGGCCGGTCTGAAGGAGGGGGTGGGACCATAGCGAGAAGAAAGAACATGGACGTTAACTCCCCCCAAAATGGTGTCTTTTTGGACATCTGTGCTGACTAGAGGCCTTCTCAGCTGAGTGAGTGTGAGTGTGTGTGTGTCTTGTTTTGAATGGTTAACTCTGGGACCCGGGGGTTGGCTAGCTGTCTACAAGGAAAGCTGGGGAGAAATGACAGGGATGAGAATGTCTAATCTCCTAACTCCAAACTACTTTCTCCCAGGTAACCTGGTATTTCACATAGCTCATTCAATGCCAGGAACTAGGATTCTGCCATGGGGAAAAAAAGAGTTGGAAGAGGGCTCCCCCAACTCCTACCAAAGATGGCTCCTGATAGGGGGTGGCCTTCCTAAAGCTACCCAGGCCAGCACCAGTGGCTTTGCAGCTATCTGTGGCTAACTTCAACACAAAAACCACCTTTTGCCCTGGTTCCATAAAATACCCAAATCTTCTTTAAAGTTTTTATTTCCACTTCGAGGGGCATGTTTAGGTTTCTACTCATTGGCAGGGCCAGAAGACTGATACTCTTCATCTGCAAACTCACATTAGTGGCTTGACCCACTTCTCCAGGTTCTCTGACTACTTAGCACTCAGCAGGCTCAGGCCAACCCCCTCCATTCCAGGGGAGTGGATATGAGAGTCCTGCCGTTATGGGCATACGGTCTTAACACGAGTTCACACAGAGCAGTGATTCTCAATCACGGTGGCCTGGGGGAGGCTGTTAAAATTCAGGTGCACCCCTGATCAATTACAGATGGTTTGCAACTTGCGATGATTTGATTTAAACAATTTTTGACTTTACGATGGTGTGAAGGCAATACACATTCAGTAGAAACCGTACTTCGAGTACCCGCACAACCATTCTGTTTTTCACTTTTAGTTCAGTATTTGATAAATTACATGAGATATTCAGCACTTTATTATAAAATAGGCTTTGTATTAGATGATTTTACCCAACCATAGGCTAATGTAAGCATGTTCTGAGCACGTTTAAGGTAAGTTAAGCTAAGCTATGATGTTTGGTAGATTAGGTGTATTAAATGCATTTTCGACTTAGGATATTTTCAGCTTACGATGGGTTTATGGTAAGTTGGGGAGCATCTGTACTTTGGAATCTCTGGAAGTGGGAGCAAGGCTGAAATAGTTTTTAAAGCTCTGCAGGTGATTCCAATGGCATCACTGACACAGACTAACAATCAGACACATTTCTATCAGGGAATTCCTCTCTGCCTCATTTCTCTCCACTTCTACGACCCCACCTTGGGCTGCTCTCGTCCCTCTCTGAGGCTCCTCTGAATCTTCGACTCATTTTATTTTATGGCAATGTTGGGTTGGGCTCATTCTGCTATTTAAAGTGATTTCCCAGATTTAACCACACCTGCAGACTCTTCAATATCTGCCATGCCCCTGCTACACGAATGTCCTTTACCCAAGCCCAGCGACACTCACTGGCATTGATGAGAACAAGGGCTGTGTAGAGGGCAATCTCGTCCTCGGAAAAGCGCAAGGCACTTAGGGAGCGGGAGAAGTCAAAGATGGAGCTGATAAGCTCACTGCAGCCTGATGGAGTGGAAATGAGAAGAATGAACGAGTGGGTGAGACCATGGTGCCCAAGGACACCGTCCCCTGGTGTTTGCAGCACGGGGGCAATATGCCCTGAGGGTGCCCGGGTCATGAAGCTTTGTGTGGGGTTGGCATCAGATCCTCTCTCTCATTTCTCCCTGCCCCTCACCCAAGGCTCGGAACAGCTCCGTGCCACCGTATTTGCCTTCGAAAAACACTGTGTGGTTGTCAGCATTGTAGGCCCGGCACATCCTAACCAGCACCACTTCCATTGCTCCTGCAGAGTGGGAGAAAAATGCAGGGACAGTGTCAAGCGAAGCCAGGAATCCATCTCTGACCCCCTCCACTTGGCCCTGCTCCACGCCATGCTCTTCCCCCTCCACCGGCCCCGGCCTGCCCACCCATCCCTGGGCACCTGCTTTGAGTAGCACGATCTGGTCATTCTGGCAGAGCTCCATAAAGCCTGAGAGCCTCTTCGCAAACTCCACCACGTACTGAATGGCCTCGGTGAGGCGGTGGGCACAGCGCTCCCACATCTCCCACATTGACTGCGGGGAGGGAGGAGGATCTGGCTGCAGCCCTCTGTACGGCCCTGCGATCCCCCCAAGCCCTGGGAGCCCCGTCTAATGAGCTGGCAGGGCTAGGTTCTGAGCTGCCACATTCTCAATACTGGCATTTTGAAAAGCCGATTTTTTGCCAAATGCACTCAGGGGTCAATTCCTGTCAGCTGGCCCCACATACTGAACACCCACCAGCTACTGGCACTGAGTTAGCTGTTGTGGGGCGATTAAAAACATGTGAGATACAGCTTTGCCCTCAAACAATTTTATCTTGAGGTGAAAAAGACATACCATCTCCCCTCCCCCCACAAAGGACATACCCAAGGTCTTAATAACCTAGAGAAGCAAATGTGAAGTGCCAAATGAGTATTTTTACAAGCAGGTGGTATTGTCAGAGTGTGACAGAAGAGACAGAATAAACTTGGGGGCCTGATGGATATGAATTTGACATTGAATCTACCACACTGGAACCTTGAGGGAGTCTATTAACCCCTCGGAGCTCAGTTTCCTAGTCTGTTAAAAATAGGAATAAAGGCCGGGCACCGTGGCTCACGCCTGTAATCCTAGCACTTTGGGAGACTGAGGCAGGAGGATTGCTTGAGGCCAGGAGTTCAAGACCAGCCTGAGCAAGAGCAAGACCCTGTCTCTACGAAAAATAGAAAAAATCAGCCAGGTGTGGTAGTAGGTGCCTGTAGTCCCAGCTACTCGGGAGGCTGAGGCAGGAGGATTGCTTGAGCCCAGGAGTTTGAGGTTGCAGTGAGCTATGATGATGCCACTGCACTCTAGCCTGGGTGATAGAGTGAGACCCTGTCTCAAAAAAAAAAAAAAAAAAAAAAAGGAAGAAATGCCACCCTCATAGATTGGTTGAAGATAGTTACATAAAGCATTTAGTGCCATGCCTGGCAGAGAAGGGGTGTTTAGCAAATACGCATCAGGGTTCTGATTATTGTTACTGTTGGTGGAGGAGGAGGAGGAAGGAAAGTACATCAAGTCTGGGTGGTGCAGGAGGTAGGATGAAGGCCGGGTAAGATTTCAATAGGCAGGGGCTAAGGAAAGGCACTCATCTGTCTGCTAGGGTGTCGACACACACACAAACACACACACACCCACGACCATACTTAAAAGTGGTGCACACGCTCGCTGGCCAGCCTGTGTCTGTGATGCGCTGGCCGCCCAGTCCCCACGTGTGTGCAGGCAGCCGTCTCCCCCAGTGCTGGTGGGATGTCCTCCCTTCCTGCATGGTCTCCTGGCCTCACCTTCCTCTGGTAGCTAGTCACCTCCTCCCGGGAGAAGATGTTGGAGCGCTGCTGTAGCAGGTCCTCCAGCCTCAGCTGACACGTTTCTCGGTAGGACTTACAGACGTTCTGCACCAGGTGCTCTGGGGCCAGAGAAGGAAGGCACGGCTGACCCCGGCTAGCTCCTACTCCCACCCATTCAAGGTTAGTTCCCTGCCCGTCCTGTCCTACTCTGCTTCCTCCCTCGGGCCCTTGTCCAGGACCCCTCATCCCTCCCGGGCTTATGTTCGGTTGATATGGGGTGCTGGCGGAAGCCCCTCCCTCATCTTCACCACCCCCTCCACCTCCCCAGCTGCTCACCTATCTCTGTCAGGGAGGCATAAGGAGCCTCTGGTGTGCTGCGGAAACTGGGGCTGCAGTAGCTGTCTGGGCCCCGTCCTGACTCCCCAAGCCCAGGATGCCTGGATTCCTCAAAGTGAAGTCCACATCTGTCAGGCCTCAGCTGGCTGCCTGGGCTGTAGAAGCTCTCTCTGCCCTCAGCCTTGCCCCGCTCGGGGCTGTATTCAAGGTGGTATGAGGCCCCGTTGAGCCCTGCCTTGGCCAAGTTGTTGGAATATGACGGCCCAGAGCCCGAGGCTCTGAGGAGGCCAGGGGGACAGGCAGAGGCCTCGGGCAGGTCAGGAGAGGAGCCCAAGGGCAGCTGCCCATCTGGGAGCCCCAAGGTGTAGGTGGGTGTGTCTGTGCCTTGGTCCCCTGCTGGAGGGGTCTCGGCCGCTTGTTCCTGCTGCTGCTGCTGCTGCTGCTGCTGCAGTTGTTTCTGCACTTCTGCACGCAGGCTGTCCCTCTGCTTCTTGGACATGCGGCCGAACTTGACGGCTGAAAGAGGTCCAGGAGTCAGGATTTTATGAGGCAGGAGAATGTGGTCCAGGGCAGGGGCAGCAGGCATTTTGATTACTACAGGACTAACTTACTACTCCCTGAATAGCCGGCTCCGAGCACAGCTTCTCCAGCATTTAGGGAGCTTATGTTCAAGATCCCTTCCACCTCTCACTCTCGTTTGCTTCAGGATCTGTCCAGCCTGCCACTTCCATGTCCTGAGCAAAATCTTCTAAGTTCTAAACCAGCTTCTAACAGTGGCAGAATCCAAGGACTGCATCTGGGCCGGGGATTCTGGCCTCCTGACGTTGGGGCTGGGGTGGTCGACCAGAGGGCCTCAAGCTGTATTGGGGTCACCCCGCCTGTCTGGGGGGGCCAGAGGAAGAGGAGGGCTGAGAACACAGGTCTCCCTGTGGTCAGGCCTGCAGGCTCCCTGGTGACCTAGATACTCACCACAGCCCAACCCGGGCTCCGCGGCTCGTTTCTGAACATCCTCTTCTGCTCTCTCTTTCCTGCCTTTTCACTCCCCCCGCCACCCCTCCCAGGTGTGGGGGCACAGCCCCTCGCCCCGCCTGCCCCTTTGCACCCCTGCGTGCTTCCTTTCGCTTTGTTATTTTGGGCACCGAAAAGTGCTGACAGGTTCCTTCTGGCTCCTCATCACCTCATGCCTCCCCCAGCCCCACCCTGGCTCCTTCTGTGGTGGGGGGCGTGGGGGGACCGGTGAGGAGGTGGTGGGCGAGGAAGGTGGAGAAGGCCCAGGAACCCCGGCCCACTCCCCGCCCCCCCCCATGCCTTCTGGGTGGTTCAAAGGCTGACTCTGGCTCCACTGCTAGCCACAGCCCGTGTCCCAGGACAGGAATGGGGACCTGGGTAGGGGGGAGATGGAAGAAAACTAGAACCACTGGGTAGGAGGGAAAGATGCGGGGAACTGGGTGGGAGATGGGCCAGAGGGGAGCAGAGTGAGGCTGCGTCCCCAGGAAGAAGCGCCGAAGAGGTCTGGGACCTTGGAAAAAGGAAGTTAGTTCTAGCAAAGCCTAAAGTTGGGGATTCAGAAGAGCTTTGATGGGGCGGAAGAGACAGGGGCTGTCAGAAGCAGGAATAGAGAGCAGACCTCTGGAAGGGCAGTTTTGTGGGTTAACCCTGTGTAGCACCGCAGGCCAGGCTGCCCCTCTGAGATGCCAGGAAAACCCAGGGAGCTGCCCACTTGGCCTCACCATCTCGGGACATGCCCAGTGCCAGGCATTTCTGCAGGCGGCAATGCTGGCACCGGTTTCGGCTAGTGCGGTCGATGGGGCAGTTCTGCTGACGGGTACAGGAGTACGCCACGTTACAGTGCTGGCTCCGGCGGAAGAAACCCTGGGGAAGGCAGGTGGAGACCAAGGCTGCTTATCTTGGCCAGGGCCAGCTCGCTTCTGAGGGCCTCTGACCCACAAGCTCTGGCCCCGGCTTTTCCACATCCTACAACCTAACAGTTTTCTCTTCTCCATTTCTTTGTGTAATTCCAATTTGTCCTGCAGTCACTTTTCCAGCTTAAGACAAGGCCCTCCCCGTGTTCGGGGCCCTCCAGGGAGACACCATTCATGCAGTTCCCTCGCTGCCTCAGGAGACCATTCCTGGAGTCAGAACAAAGGCCATCAAGCCCCTTCTCAGTCTCTAATGAGACTGTGTGTGTGTGTGTTTGTGTGTGTGTGTGTGTGTGTGTGTGCATACACATGCCTACAACTCACCTTGCACCCCTCGCAGGTGATAACCCCGTAGTGGATCCCAGATGACTTGTCCCCACAGATTTTGCAAGGGATCACTTCAATTTGTGCTGGAAGAAAGAAAGAGAAGTAGGTCAGCCCAGCAGCCTTATTCGCCTTTTCTACCACCGTGAACCTGGGCTTTGGATACAGGTGCCTGGTGCTTCGCCCATCTCCAAGCAGCTCCAGCTTGCTGTTTCCCTCCTGCAAAACGGAAGGGGAAGGGAAGTGCCAAATGCTTCTCAGCAAAGGGTCTGAGGAAGCTGTTTTTTGTTTCCCAGAGGAGGGGAGTGTGGAGGGGGCAGCCGGGAGTTGTATCAGCACCACAGAGGCAGAGAAAGCAGCTGCAGAGAGGCCACCTGCTCAGCCCTTCAAGTTGAAAACCTCCAGTTGACTCCCTCCTGCCTTGGGACATAGGAGTCCTCACTGCCTCACAACACCTGCTTCCCGCCCAAGGGGTTTCCTCTGTGCCTCCCTCCCCCACTGGGGCTCAGCTCCCATGGGCAGAGTGTAGGGCATGGCAGGAAGATGTGGTACACCAGGCGGGAGGCATCTGGGGGCTGGGCAGAGATGCCAGGCATTCTCAGCTAGATGGTGAAGTCTCAGGGCGTGGCTGCACAGAGACCAGGAGCCAAGGGGGCAGGGCTCACACTGGGACCCAGAGAAAGATGGAAGCTGGCGATGGAGCCCAGGGGAGTGGGGCTTGACAACCCAGCTCTGTCGGATGCCTGAGAGCCAAGGGGAGAATCAAACAGGGCTCCTAGGCCCTTGGCCCCAGAGTGGAGAGAGGGCGGCTCTGTCTCTGTCAGCGTGTAAAAGTGGGTATGCCTATGTGCATACATGGTCATCTATGTCCAGCTATGTGAGCACAAATCATGAATGTTAAAACTGGCTAAGTCAGGCATGGTGGCTCATGCCTGTAACCCCAGCTACTCGGGAGGCCAAGGCAGGAGGATCGCTTGAGCCCAGTTTTGTTTTCTTTGTTTTTTGGTTTTTGTTTTCCACAGCTGCTAGCACCTGTGTTATTGAAGTTTGAATGGAAAGCCTCTGTAATGAGGCCATTTATCTATGAGGAGTCAAAGAGCATATCTCTGGCCTATGAGCCTCTCAGGGAACTGGTTATGTTTTTCTGCTTTAAGTTAAACTGATGCTTTACTGAGCACTTACTATGTGCAAGGCACCATGTTTCAATATATTATCTCATTTAATCTTAGCAACCCTACAAAGTACTGCTATAAAGGAGTACTATTATCCTCATTGGATATATATGAGGTGACTGTGGTTTAAAGAATTGGGTAACTTGCCTATGGTCACAAAGCTTGGAAGTGGCTAAATAAGACTTTTTAAGAAAAAAACAAAACAAAAACATTGGGCACTGGAGCCTAGGAGTTTGGGTTCAGGCGGGCAACAAGATCTCCTCATCTCTGAAAAAAACAAAACTAGCTGAGACTAGAGATCATCTCATTCAACCTCTTCACTTTACAGGTGAAGGACTAGGCCAGATTAGGTAAGGCCCTCGGTCCAGGTTTGTACAGCTAGTTTGCCTAGAGCTGGGTCTACATCCTAGTTCCCTGACTTTTCCATATGCCGTTCTGTGTACCTGGCTTTGGGACACCCATATCAGTGGACATGTTTGGAGGTGTACTTGCATGTGTGTATGCATGAAATGTACACATGATTTGCGAGCCGGTGGGCATGTCTGTCAGAGCTGGCGTACGCACGTGCATATTAGTATGCTAGCATTTGCCCATGGGGCACTGGGACCCCAGGTTTTCTCTCCCACTGAGATCACTGTAACCTGTGCCTATGCCCTCTCCCCTGGGGTTGGCTGCTGGTCCCAGGTTCATCTCCTCTGCCCTGTCCTTGGCAATGCCACAGCTCTCTGCTGAGCTGCAAGGGACCAGCAGGAGGCCTTCTCCCAGCCCATGCTTGAAAGGCAGCTGGGCAGAGGCTGGGATTCCTGGCAGCTTCAGGTGTTTTTAGCACTTCCAAGAGCATACGGGTCTGTTTCCCACCATGGCTGACCTGCTGCCTCCTCTCTGAGTGGGGAGGCCTGGGGTGGAGCAGGCCAGAAAAGTGATCTAGGGCTAAAGTCCCTTCTCATCTATGACACGTCTCCCATCTAAGGGGAAAAGGGAGTGGCAGCCTCCCCGGAAGGCAAATCCACATTCTCGTGAACTCCACTCCAGCCCCAGGCCTGGACCCTGGGCACGCGTGGGGCCTGCTCATGTGAGGTGCGGAGGGAGACATGGCTTTCCTGCCATACCCCAGAATACGATTTGCATTGCCCTTAAACCATCACCCCCCCAGGTCGGCCTAGAGCTGAGTCAGAGTAAGTGAGTAAGTAGTTGCCTCTGCATGCGGACAGCCGGGTCGGTGTCTGAAGTCCCTCCATTAGAACTTGATTCTCCCCCCCGCCCCCCCGGGCCGCCCCCAGCCGCGCTTGCCTGCCGACAGCTCATGGTGCCCACACAGCTCACTAGCTGCCGTCACCCCGGGACCAGACGGTAAGTCAGCTTTTCAGGTTTTTTCCAGTAAATTAAGAGCAAAGTTTAGCACATGGAGGGGGAGAGAGAATAAGTGGGGACTGGATGCCTGGAAGAGGGGCAGAAAATGTGGGGGCGCTCACACTTCTAGTCACTTAGCTTCTCTCTCTACACCTCAGTTCCCTTGTTAGTAAGATCAGGATAAAAATCATACTGCCTGTCCGCGGGGTGACCGTAGGTAGCACAGAGGAATTAAATGATCGCAGCTGAGCAGAGCTTGTGTGCCTGTCACTGCTGAGTGGCAGCGAAGGCCAAGAAGCCCCCCGCCCCCCCGGCGAGGCTGAGAAGCTCTGAGCCCCCGAGGTTCTGCTCTAGCCAACACCTTCCCCTCCAGCACTGTGGTATCTCTCTCTTCGGGGGCCCCAAGACCAGAGAGGGGAGAAACCAACGCGGGTCACCCAAAAAAGTAAGCGGGAGGGAGATTAGGCCAAGCCACAGTGGGAACTCGGGCTCCGGCCCAGCAGGCAACCACAGGCCTCCCTGCCTCTTCCCTTCTCCAAGAGCCACATCCGCATGCGTGTGTGTGCTGACCACATGGGTGACCCCAGACACCTCTCCCTGCCCCGCGGCTGACCTGCTGCTGGTCCTGGCCCTAGGGTCCTCACAACAGTGTCACCAAGACCCTGCCGTTCTCGTAGGAAGATGCAGCCAGCCAAGGACCCCCTTCACGAATACCCGTGTTTGGGGAACACCGGTGCCTTGGACCCCAGCCGCTAAGTCAGCCCCTCCTCCATCCTCCCCAACCGCAGTCCGAGACAGAGGCGCACAGTGAGACAGGCACATAGGGTCACAGAGTCAGACCCTCTGCCTCTCTGGCCTGGAGAGACCAAGAGGTTGGGGACCGTGAAAAACAGAGAGACCTAGGGATGGAGAGAGCCACAGAAAAACCCATATTCGTGTCCTGGTCCCACGGCCAACCCCAGGCCCCCTCAGCACTATCGGGCCCTCTTGTCCTACTCCTCCCTCCTTGCCCTGCCACCTGTGCCCCCTTCAATGCCATCTACCCAAACCTCAAAGAGAAAGCATGGGTGCAGCACGCATGAGTGCGTGTGGCTGGTGGGGGAGGGGCGGGGAGAACGGGAAAGGGTCTGGGGGGGGCAGCAAGAGGAGCTGAAAACGTGTCTGATGATAACACACCTTCGAAAGCTACCCCTGGGAGCCACTCCCTACAGCAGCAGGTGGTGGGAACCCAGATTGGGGAGGGGGAGCTGAGTAATCACAGGATTACTCAAACTGTTGCCCGGGAACCTGGCCTGCCAGGAACTTACCATGTAAGGGCCTGCTGGTGCCAGGAACCGGAGCCAAGCAGAGGTCAGGAACCTCTAGCCAGCCCCTGCATCACTGCTCCCGTGGCCGCCCTAACTCTGCCGTGCCCACGCCCACTGTCTGGAAGATCTTCACATCTCACCTGCGGCTCTCTCCTGAGGCTTACCAAAAGAAAACCCTCCAATTCCACAGGCTTCCAAAAGGAGAGAGAAATGCCCAAATGCACATGCTAGCTCCTTACGTCACCTAGTGACTGAATGCTCTGGCCCTTTGCATCTCAAACAGGAACACCTGCTCCAGGTTCTGCACTTTAATAAGCGCCCGGTCCGGGCCTAAGCTCTGAGTGGCAAGAATTGAGTCCCTCTTCCTGCTTTTGTGCCAGGCCGCTCCTTCCAGGGGATGGGGGTAGGGTTGGCTATCGCTTCCCGAGCTCATTCTTGCATCTTCCCTGCCACCCAGTGGGACCTCTACAACTTCATTCTGATACAGTACTAGGAAAAGAAAATGAATCTCCTCTGGATTGCTTCAGAGGTTGAAGTATCCCCAGGAGCATCCTGCCAGAACCCTCTATGAGGAGAAATACGGTAGACGCAAAGTGGTCCATCCGCCTCCACCTCCAACCTCCTCTAATCGCACCCTTCTCACAGCTGCGAGATTCATTGATAGTGCTCTCTGAATGCATCCAGAGCCTGGCCCTGTGCCGCCTTAGGAAGCCAACCCTGGGCCCTGTCCAGGTGCCCTGTACCACAGAGAGGAAGTGGTAGGAGCAAAGGAGGGGCTGCAACCAGGGGATCTCTCCCCTCAAACCCCAGAACCACCTCCAGTCGTAGTGGAGGATGGGTTCAGAGCGTGGAACCCTGGAGTCCTCATCTCCCCCTGGTGCCCTGCGAGCCTAGAGCTGGGCGCCTCGCTCTCTTCTCTTTCTCTCCCCCTTTTCTCCAATGGATATTGATTAGGAGGAATAATAATAATAATAGACATAAGTGATAGCTAAATTCTTACTCCGTGCCAGGCTTTATATACATTTTCATTTAATAATCACAACCCTCCGAAGTAGGTGTTACTAGTGTTGTCCCCATTTACAGATGAGAAAACCGAGGCCTGGAGAGAATAAGTGGCTGGACTAAGGTTACACAGCCAGAAGTGGTGGATCAGGCATTTGAACCCAGGTCTCTGTAACTGTGGAGCCAGCGCCCTCAACCCTTAAGCTACATACTCCGTGAGGATGAGATGCCCCAATGCACCAAGGAGAATGGGATAGAGGACAAGGTCATTGGCTGCAGAGGAAAGAGTATGAAGTGCAGGTGGTGGGTTAGGAAATAGAATTCAGGGAGGAAACCCACAGAGCTAAAGCCAGGGCTCGCATCTGTACAAAGATCCCAAGAGATACTACATTATTGTGTCCCAACTCTTCCTCTGTGGTCCCAGCCTCTTCCTGCGCTTTCCCCTCTTTCTAAGGCCAAGGTGGGACAACTTATCCATCCCTACTGAGCTCCTGGGGACTTCTCCAGAAGACCACAGCTCCTTCAGGGCATAGACTCTGTTTCCACACATCTCGGTAGGCCTCTCTTTGCAGAAATGAATGAATGAATGAATGAGACAGAGGAATGCATCTCTTTTCTCAGCTTAGACTCCTCCTCTCCCCTCAGCCAGAAGGCTCGGTCCCTCCCCCCACTGAGACCACAGCTCCTGGTCGGGGGTCCCTTGCACACCCCCGCCTGTCACCAGCCTCACTCCTTTCTCAGCTCTCAGTTCCCTCAGCTTCTGCAAAGCTGGAAACCAAGGTGGTAGGTGCCACCACAGCGAGCGGGGCTGGGCGGGGGCCGGGGGAGAAGCGGTTGTACCTGGTGAACACTACCCCCAGCCCAGGCCAGGGCCCTCCCCGCAGCCGTGGGGAGAATTTTCTGCTGATACATCCCGATCCCAGGGCTGAGAAAATAGTGAAGCTAAAACTCAGGTGGGCGAGGGAGAGTCTGGGGTTTTGAAAAGCCACGAGAGACAGCCAGCCACCCGAAACCCCCTCCAGGTGCCCCCGCCACCCCCGCAGTCTGGGACAGGAGAAAGGAGGGGAAACAAAAGAATGAGTGAAAACAACCAGTGAATGGGGGGAGGGGATGAATCACTGGAGGAAGCTCTGAGGACTGGAGCCCAGACGTGGCCTGAGCAGCCTTCGTGCCTCCAGGACCCTAGCGCCTCCTTTCCAGAGCACCTCTGCCTCCAGGAGGGCAGCCACCCAGAAAGACCTCGCCCCCAGGCCCTGCCTGCCCCTCCTCCATCCTTTCTGAGCCTCACAGCCCCAGAGAAGAGGCTGTACTACAGCAGCAGGAGGGGCGGAGGTTAGACCTCAGAAAGGACCAGCCATTTGGGAACAGAAGCAAGACCCAAGCACAAGGCTGCCTTCTCTGGAAAGCCCTTAGCCCTCGGCAAGGCCTTGTTCCCTGTTGGTTTGAGTTAGCAGCACAGAGGGAGGGGAGGGGGAGAGTGAGCTCCTGGTAGGGACAGCAATACCAACACACATATTTTCATCATGGTGGGACGGACCGGGGCTCTCTAAATTCTAGTGCCTTGGGCTTGAGTGTTTGAGATTTCTGCGAGGAATGGGAAGAAAGGGAAAGAGAAAGGCGCAGGGGCGATGCAAGGAAGGAAGAAGCCCTTTATGAAGGCTTCAGAAGGTTCTGGGCTCCCAGGGTGAGATCTGTGGCACCCTGGGGACTTGGAGTTCTTTCTGGCCCAAGGTTCCTCATCATCGCGACCAGACTTAAGAAGGATCAGGGCACAGCAAAGACAGGCACGTGACCCTCACCCCTGGCCTCCCACCTCCTCATCTAGGCCTAAGGCCAGGGCCTTCATGCCCATTGGCTCCACACCAGCCATGTCCCTTAGCGAGAGACCACTGGGCCACCCTCCCTCTGGCTGGCTGGGAGTCTCTTTGGCTAACAGACATTTCCTCCCTACTTGACAGCAGCAGGCCACCACGGCAGGGACCCTGTGCCATCCGCCATCCCTGTGTGGAGTGTCACAACCTCTGTACTTCCCAGGCACTGCTTCCTAGACCAGTCCTGCCTGCACCTCCCCTCGGCTGCCCGTCTTCCGTCCCCACCTCTGCCTGTGTCTGTGCGCCGGGGGCTCTCCCGCACTCCCGCCGCTTCTGGGCTTCACGCCTGCTTGTCTTTGGCCGTGCTGGGGTTTCTCCGCCCATGCCTCCCTGTGGACACTACCCTCTCCCCAGGCGCTTCATAAATCTGCCCTTTGAGTTCGGCCTCTGCATCTCCCATCCCTGGGTCTGTTTCTCCTCCTGGGCGTCTGGACCTTGGTCTTTGGGTGTGTCACAGTCCCAAGGCCCATGTCCTCTGACTCTCCTCACCAGGGTCAGATAACCTGGGGCTGTGCGATACCTGGAAACGTCCAAGTGAGAAGGACCAGTGGCACTGCCTGACCCCCAGATCGAAGGAGACCCCCTTCTGCTTCCTGCCAGCCTGTGTGGAGCCGTGTGTGTGTGTGCGTGTGTGTGTGTGTGTGTGTGTGTGTGTGTGTGTGTGTTTCCGTGCGCACGGGGGTGGATATGAAGGACAGCTGCGCAAGCATCTCCCTCAGCCACTGCTGGGGACTCCTGCCCCCCTGCCGGCTTGAAGCACACCCAGTCATTGCTTCCCAGGGTTAATTTGTTGATTTGGGGCCATTTATGGGAAGACCAGACTGTCAGCCTTTGTTTGCTAGTGGGGAGCAGCCAGAAAGGAGACTGAGGCTCCAAGGGGCCCTCTTCCTGTGTTCGGAAGCTTTTGGCTCTTCCTACCTGTCCTATGCACCCAGCTCACTCCCCTGCATGGGAGCCCCTTCCTTTCCCTGTCCTCTGGGCCGGCTGTGTCTCCTTCGCTACCTGGGGGATGCCACCCTTAGGGACCTGGGCTCTCTCCTTGGTTCTGGGCCTTTAGAACTGGGAAACTCTCATAGTTGGTTTTGTTGTTTCGTTTTATCTTAAAATTCAGCTCCCTTGGTTTGCGGATGGTAGACCAGGGCCCAGTGACTTGACTTGTCTAAGACTACATGGCCAGTCAGTGACAGAGGCGGCACCAGAACCTGGTCTGTAGACTCTCCATCCATGGGTCTTTCCAGGACCCAGGGTGGCCTCCCTTCTGTGGCCTGTGGGAAGACCCCAGGTTGAAGCTGGGGCTGCCTCATGCCTCAAGCCACAGGGGCATGAGCTTCCCTTTCCCCCCGTCACCCTGTGCTCTGAGAGGTTCTCTGGCTTCCCTTACACAAGCATGGGGGGCTGGCTGATGTGCCCACCCTTGTTCTGTTGGAAGGCACAGGGACCCCAGACATCTGCCCACCAGCTGTTGGCCCAAGGCTCCAAGCCAGGAAGAGGGTGAGGCCGAGGTCTTTGTGCTCCGTCTCCACTGCCTTGATCCCCCTATCAAATGGGCAACTGACCCTGGAGGACCCTCCCCCCGCAACGCACACACGCATGGGACACCCTGGCTGGGGTCCACGTAGTCCTCGTGTCCCTGGCTTGGGCAGAAGGCGCAGTGGCCCTGAGGCCTGGACGCTGGGGTCTGAGCCCTGCTGACTGCTCGCCTCAGTTCAGTCTCAGTGTCCTGCCGCTTCAGGGCACAGCAACTCCTCTGGCCTCCCTCTTACCCCACTCACAAGCAGGTTGGAGGCACAGAGGGAAACATTGCAATAGAAGCCCGAGAGAAAGTTCAGGGCCCCTGGTAATTACCAGCCTCCATCAGCTACTAGCTGTGTAATCTTGGGTGAAGGACTCAGCCTCCCTGGGGCTCAGTCTCTTTTTGTAAAATGAGGGCATTGGATACCTCAGTATTCTTGGAGATTCCTTCTAGAACTCACGACAGAGGAGTTCCCGAACAGTCCTTTCACCGTCACTGCTGTAAGGGGACTGTCTGGGGAGCAGGACTCCCCAGCTCCTCCACCCATCTCCCAACAGATCGTGACCTTGACCGGACATACCCTGCCTGGGAGGAGCACCGGGCTTTCCTCACACTGTTCCCAAGACACCCTCGCTTCCAGAGGGCTCGGGGATGATGACAGGATCCCGGCTCCCCCGCCCAGGTAGCCCCGTTCACTTACTTCTCATGACTGAGCCTGGGCTTTGCTGCCTTGGCTCCCAGTCCTTCTCGGCAGGGTGGCACAGGAGTGGGGCGCAGCTGGCGGCGAGGCGGGGCGAGGCCCTCTCAGTGGTGCCTCTGCCCGAAGCTCTGCGCCTCGCTCTCCCCCAGTGCTTCTGGGCAGGGGGGTTTCAGCTCCGCACCACACAGGTGGCCAAGTGACACCCCCTACCCTGCCCCCCCAGGGGTGCAGTGGGAAGATGACAGGCACCCCACGTGGCCAATCTGGGCCTGGGGCAGCCAATCGCAGGGGACGTTGGAAAATTCCAAAACCACATGCGACAGCCACACGTGGTAAAAGCTGTTTCCACCCACCAGGGTGTTCTGGCTGGGGAGCCGAATGGAGCTCACATGAGCCTGGGGCCAGGTTTCTACTCCTCCTCCCTCTGAGGACCCTCCGAGCCTGCCCTCTTTGCCAGGTGACTCCAGGGACAGGGATGTTTTCCAAGGTAAGTCCAGGATGTCTGCCCAGGATGGTGGCATGTGCCGCCTGAGATCCTGTGGACTGCCAACAGCTGTGCCCAGTGCGGTGCGATCTGGGAGGTTGTCCCACCACCCACCATGCCCACGCTCCTCCCTGCAGACGCAGTGTATACCCTGGGCTGGGGCATAAATGAAAATAACGTAGCAGTGATAATCATCAGGCAAATACCTACGATGTGCTGGAGGGATTGGCCCATCAGAAATATCTTTAGGGG
>RJWJ010011890.1:29146-43399 GCA_004363605.1 Indri indri | reverse complement strand
GAATTGGTTCATATAGGGTAACTGATTAAATATATAAATACACAAATAAAAGTGGAAAATAAATTAATGTCAGAGAAGGGAGCTACAAATATGGAATGGGTGAAGATTAGATTGAATCCTGTGGTGTTGTACTGGATTTGGATAAACCTTTATAAACTCATGGTCATACATACATACACATATATTATCTGTATATATATGTTTCTATAGAAATAAATGTGGATGTAATGTGTGTGTATACATACATGCATTATTATATTCACACTTATTCCCTAACTGTCCACTGAGAGGGCCTGGAAGCAGCAGTTCCCCAACAGCAATGAGTACATCTAATGCACAGCTCCCAGCTTCTGAATTTCATTTTCCACTTAAAGAAATCAGGGATCCTTGGAGGTATGTTCCAGAAAGCAGGAAAGTGATCAAAGAGTAATGGGGTTATGTCAAAGAGATACAGAAGCCAGCATGAGTCAGGGCTGCCACTGGCCAAATCAGGGATAGTTTGAGCATCAAATTAATCATAACAGATTTAAACTTATTGAATAAAATAGGAAATCAAGAGTCTATATTGATATAAATAAATAAACACATTGAAAATGTAATGAAGAATGGGATATTTCAAATTACCTCCCCATGAAATTAAAATTAAAATTATTAATTGCAGAGGGAAGAAACAGTAACATTATAGAGAAGAAGCCTGGCAGAGACCACCTTAATAAAGTAACTAAAATGAACATCATCAGTAATGGAAAAAATTGAAAACATGTGCCAACTTACAGGACGGGACGAGAACACAGCGTCACCTCTATACCATTCCTGCCAAAAATCCATAACCTGAGTGCAGTCATGAGAAAACATCAGACAAACCCAAGTTGAAAGATGTTTTGTAAAATAATTGGCCTGTAATCTTGAAAAGCATCAAGGTCATAAAAGTCAAGGAAAAATTGAGAAACTATTCCAGAATGAAGACTAAAAACACATGACAACAAAAGGAAAAGCATGATTCTGAACTGTATCAATTTGCTATAACGATGTTATTGGGAAAATTGGAGAAACTCGAATGGGGTCTTCTCAGCAGATGACAGGAGATGAGCCAGTATTGTGGTAATGAAGAGAATGTCTTTGGAGGAACCACACACTGAAGTAGTCCAGGGACAGGGCATCAGATAAGCAACTTACTCTCAGGGAGCTCAGGGGGAAAAAGTTCTTTTTAGAAGTTTCATTTTTTTTTTTTTTTAAAAATGGTGGCTATGAAAAAATGATGTATAAAGTGGTAGTATAGTGCCTAAAATACCATAGATGCTTAAGAAGGCTAATTCCTCTCAAAATGCTAATTCTCCTTTTGGAGTAGCCACCATGTATTGCTACGTATATGCTAAGCCTGCACTCTCCACTCTCAGAAATACCTCTCCCATGTATGGCCATACCACCCTGAACGCGTCCAATCTCGTCTGATCTTGGAAGCTAAGCAAGGTTGGGCCTGGTTAGTACATGGATGGGAGAAATACCTCTCCCATCTATAGGAGCGGGTTCTATTAATATATCTCTGAACTATGTGACTCTGACCCCAGGGAACAAAGGTAGACACCACACTCAAGCTGGGTCAACAAGATTCTGTCTTCTAGAAATTTGTAATTGGAAATCAGATGCTAATTAATTTCTATTACCTTGAGCCTAGAGGACATTTAAGAACTGCATCTGACATTCTGGGGTAGCTGTCTTCTGCAGTGAGCACAGGGCAGAAAAATCTGGTCTGCAGAAAGGGAAAATGAAGCAGATACCCAGAGAGAAGCAGGGATAAGGGACAGGCCCAAGAGAGAAAAACTGAGAGCACCAGCCACTGTTCCTTACGGCGTTCAAATTCTAGTCCTTTATGAAGCCTCAACCCCCTTAGGATACTCCAGCACCCTAATAAATGTCCTCCTTTTGTGTAGGCCAGCTTGAGTGGATTTCTGTCTGTTGTAGCTAAAAGTCTGTGACATCTCGTTCCCTACCTTATGCCAAATTTTATAGCAACTCTGCTCTTCCAAACGAGGTATCTTAATGCCACCGTTAAGGCTGGCCTCTTTGGTCATTGGTATGACCCAACCTAGCACTTTTTAAAGGTTCCGGGGGGTCTTAAGTCAGTTTCACTCACCAAGGCTAGCCTCAGCCAGCAGCAAGTATGCAGGCACAAGCTCTACTGAACTCAGGCCATGCACGTTTATGCGGAAGCGAAGGGAATGCAAAGCTGCCGGGACAGCATCTTCATGCTTTCCTTCAAAGAGATATTTCTGGGCCACTGTGTAGCAGAATTCAATCAAATGCTTCTGTGGAGGAGAGAAATAGACCATCTGAGAGAGTCTAAAGGTAAAAGGCAAAGGTAGATATAGATACACTTGGAGATAAGGCCAACACCTACACAGTGAGCCTGCCTGTATTAAGACAGATAAGAGACTCCCAAAATAGGTGACATAAAAAGGCAGACTCTAGACTGTGAGTTCCTCAAGGTTCAGGAACATATGTCTTTTCATCTTTGTTCAGTGCTTGACATATCTGAATGCTTAATATAAAGTTGTTAGATGAATAAATGAGCATTATTCCTAGAGTTCTAACAAAACTTTAGCAAAGCTATCATGTCTCAGGATGATCTAAAACTTTCTGCCTTTTTATTTAATTTTGAGAGAAACATCTCATTTTTTTGCTTAGCTAATATCAGAAACAACTTTAACTCTGCATTGTTCTAAGGCTACTGTCAAAGTTTCATAACACTAAAATTGATAAATTTGGTGTTTTGAGATTTATGACTTGTAAGGGACACATTTTTTTAGATTAATTGAGTTGCTATTAATACCATAATAATACGGGCTAGTTTTGCAAATCTCCTAATTTACTAACTAGCATATTCGTGAATCATTTTTAAACCTCCTCTTATGTGGCCAGACTTTTATTACAGCACTTGGAATATGTGGATGTTATGGGCTGAATTGTGTCCCCTGCCAAATTGATGTGTTGAAGCCCCAGTCCCCAGTCCCTCAGAATGTCACTGTATTTGGAGATATGGCCATTACGGAGGTGATTAAGTTAAAATGAGGCCGTTAGGGTAGGCCCTAACCTGATGTGACTGGTGTCTTTATAAGAGGAAATTAAGCCGAGCGCAGTGGCTCACGCCTGTAATCCTAGCACTCTGGGAGGCCGAGGCGGGCAGATTGTTTGAGCTTGGGAGTTCGAAACCAGCCTGAGCAAGAGCGAGACCCTGTCTCTACTAAAAATAGAAAGAAATGAATTGGACAACTAAAAATATATAGAAAAAAATCAGCTGGGCATGGTGGCGCATGCCTGTAGTCCCAGCTACTCGGGAGGCTGAGGCAAGAGGATCACTTGAGTCCAGGAGTTTGAGGTTGCTGTGAGCTAGGATGATGCCATGGCACTCTAGCCCAGGCAAGAGAGTGAGACTCTGTCTCAAAAAAAAAAAAAAAAGAAGAGGAAATTGGACACACAAAGAGATCCCAGGGATGTGTGCACACAGGGGACCACGGGAGGACACAGCAAGAAGGCAGATATCTACAAGCCAGGAAGACAGGCCCCAGAAGAAACCAAACCAGCTGACCCCTTGATCTGGGACTTTCCAGCCTCCAGGATTGTGAGGAAATAATTTTCTGTTGTTTGAGCCACCTGGTCTGTAGTATTTTGTTATGGCAGTCCTAGCAAACTAATTCAGTGAGTATTCAGTAAATATGTGGAAAGCAACTGACAGAATGGTTATCAAGGACATAAAACAAAGTCTCTGCTCTCAACAAGGTTACAATTTAGTGATCTCAACACAGTTCAACCCTTGTCCTGGGTAGTTTCACTGCACCCATGGTTAACTCTGGAACAGTCCC
The DNA here is from genome assembly GCA_004363605.1 of Indri indri. NCBI lineage: Eukaryota > Metazoa > Chordata > Mammalia > Primates > Indriidae > Indri > Indri indri. Next base: position 39,539 of record RJWJ010011890.1, on the reverse strand, counting down.
GTAGGCCTCACCTGCCGCTGCAGCAGCTGCTGCAGGCCATGCTGCCGTTCTTCCTCCGAACTGCAGAAGGGCATGGAAGTGCGCAGGGGAATCAGGAGCTGGCATATCTTCTCATGGATACTGCCCCAGTCAGCTCTTTGATGCGCCACACCACTGATAATGAAAACATGGACTTCGTTACCTTTATCTTTGGCCTAAGATTCTATTGACCCTCCTAGTGGCCTAGCCCTAGACTTCTACCAGCAAAGTAAGCCAAACACACACCAGGCAGGGACCCCAAAGCCATTTCTCAGACTCAAACCTCTTTTCTTTCATGTGGTTATTTGATGGTGTGAAAACCGGGTTGGGGTTGGGGAGGGGTGGTGGGAGGACGTCATTTCTGCAGGCGCATGTTCACATCCCAAAGTCACACAGGGATGCTGGGGCTATTGTGCTTAACTAATAACAACAAAGACAACTTCAACTACAGTGTTCTAACATCATTTTCGAGGTATCTCAACACCAAAGCTGATGGATTCGAGGGTCTTTTTCTTGGATAAGAGCAAGAAATTTGCACCTGATGAGGTTCTAGGAGACTCTTTACACCAAAGAGCACCACTGGTACTGTCTTCTGTGCTCCATGGGGGCCAATCACATAGAAAGCACTATGAATACCCCAGAAGTGCAGCAAGTGGTCTTGCAAGTAATTATTTAACTCTTTGAAAACAAGGCAAGATTTGTTATTTCCTTTTTAAAGGTAAGAAAGCATAGGTGTGGAGAGATTAAGGAGTTACTCTAAGCCTGTACTCCAAAGCCAACATATTTTTAGCCCTCCATAAAGAGGCACTGTGACAGTTTGGTTCACTGCTATTCTATTGTACATGCATATTTAGTTTAGTTTCTTTACTCCGGCTGGAGTATAGTGGTGCAATCATAGCTCACTGTAACATTAAACTCCTGGGCTCAAGCAATCTTCCCACCTCAGTCTCAGTCTCCCAAGTATCTAGAACTATAGGTGCACACCACCGTGCCTGGCTAATTTTATTTATTTGTTTATTTATTTATTTATTGCTTTAAGACAGGGTCTCACTCTGTCGCCCAGGCTAGAGTGCAGTAGCATCATCATAGCTCACTACAACCTCAAACTGCTAGGCTCGAGCGATCCTCCTGCCTCAGCCTCCCGAATAGCTGGGATTATGGGCATGTACCACCATGCCTGGCTAATTTTTTCTATTTTTTTGGTAGAGACAGGGGTCTTGCTCTTGCTCCAGCTAGTCTTGAACTCCTGAGCTCAAGTGATCCTCCTGCCTCAGCCTCCCAGAGTGCTAGGGTTACAGGCGTGAGCCATCACATCCGGCCTCACTTTCTTGATAGTGTTCTCTGATGCACAAAGTTTTTAATTTTGGTAGTGTCCAACTCATTTGTTTTTTCTTTAGCTCTGTACGGAGCAAGTCCGCTGGCCCCCTAAAGATTTGCTGAAAAATTACTGACATTTGGCAGATGAGTTAATAGGAGAAATGAAATACAAATTTATTTAATGTGTATACATGGGAGCCTTCAGAATGAAGACCCAAAGATACAGGGGAAATTGTCCATTTTTATGTTTAGGTTCAACCAAGTATGGAAAGCCATGTAGAAATGTGATTGGACAAAAAGGGTGTAATCTAATGCTAATAAATTGAATGGGGAAACCTAGTAAGGCCTGTCTGTATAGATTCTTCTTGGTCTCTCTGAGCACACATTCCTTCCTTCTGGGTGTGGGGCAGGACCCTCTCTGGAATGGGGGTCTTAGGACCTACAGTTAAACTAGGTAGGTCAGATAATTTCTTTATGGCCAGTTTTTATACAGAATAATTTTAGGTTTTATGGCTGGCTTTTGGGAAAAAGGTTCTGGCCTTTACGACCCACCTACAGAAGAGGGATTCTAGTTTCTATGGCTAGCCTCAGGGAAGAATGGGACTGAGAGGCAGGAAGACAGGAGGTCAGAAAAAAACTTTTGCTTCTGAAGTCTTCATTTTGGGGTTTTGTTTTCTAAGCCCTATAGAGGCTTGTGCTTTTGATGTCGTAGCTAAGAAACTGTTGCCTAATCCAAGATCACGTGGATGTACAGCTGTTTCCTTCTAAAAGTTTTATATTTTTAGCTCTTACATTTAGCTCTTTCTGTATAGGGTTAATTTTTGTATATGATGTAAGGTGGGGTCCAAATCCGTTTTTTTTTTTTTTTTTTTTTTGCATGTAGATATCCCGTTATCTTGGCACTATTTGTTGAAAGGATTATTTTTTTCCCCATGGAATTGTCTTGGCACCCCTGTTGAAAATCAATTAATCATTGATGTATAGGCTTATTTCTGGACTCTCAATTCTATTCTGTGGACCTATATATCCATCCTTATGCCAGGATAACACTATGTTCGTAACTTTAGCTTTATAGTAAGTTCCGAAATTGAAAGTGTGAGTCCTCTGATTTTGTTCTTTTTCAAGATTGTTTTGGCTATTTGTTGGTCCTTTGCATGTCCATGAGTTTTAGGGCCAGCATGTCCATTTCTGCAAAAATGGCAGTTGGAATTTTGACAGGGATTGCATTGCATCTGTAGATCAATTTGGGGGAATGTTGCTATCTTAACATATCAAGTCTTCCAATCTATGAATACAGAATATCTTTCCATTTAGTTAGGTCTTCTTTAATTTCTTTCAACAATGCTTTGTAGTTTTCAGTCTTATACTCTTTTGGTTAAATGAATTGCTAAGAATTTTTTTTTTTGCTACTATGAAGGGAATGGCTTTCTTTTTTTTTTTTTTTTGAGACACAGTCTAGCTCTGTTGCCTTGGCTACAGTGCCATGGCATCAGCCTAGCTCAGAGCAAACTCAAACTCCTGGGCTCAAGCGATCCTTCTGCCTCAGCCTCCCAAGTAGCTGGGACTACAGGCATGCACCACCATGCCCGGCTAATTTTTTCTATATATTTTTAGTTGTCCAGACAATTGTTTTTTAGTAGAGACGGGGTCTCACTCTTGTTCAGGCTGGTCTCAAACTTCTGAGCTCAAATGATCCTCTGGCCTCGGCCTCCCAGAGTGCTAGGATTACAGGCTTGAGCCACCACGCCCGGCCGGGAATGGCTTTCTTATTTTCAGTTTCGGATTGTTCATTTCTAGTGTATAGAAATACGTATAGTATACAGTATACAGAAATACAACTGATTTTTGCATATTGATCTTGTACCCTACGACCTTACTACATTCATTTACTAGCTCTAATAATATTTTTGGGTGTGTATTAGGGTTCTCTATATACAAATGCGTTAGTCGAGGTTGTCCAGAGAAACAGAAGCAATATTTATGTAGTTACAATGGAACTGCCTCACACAATTAGCGAGGCTGGAAGTCTCACAATCTGCTATCTGCCAGCTGGAGAAACAGGAAAGCCAGTGGTGTAATTCAGTGGAGTCTGAAGACCTGAGGACTTGGGTGGGATGTGGGAGAAGGTGCCTGTTAGTAAGTCCCGGAGTCCAAAGAACCAGGAGCTCCAGTATCTGACAGTAGGAGAATATGGATGTACTAGCACAAGAAGAGAGAGTGAATTTGCTCTTCTTCCACCTTTTTGTTTTCTTTGGGGGCCCTCAGTGGACTGGAGGATGCCCACCCACATTGGTGAGGGTGATCTTCTTACTTAAACAATTCAAATGCTAATCTCTTCTGGAAATACTCTCACAGACAACTCGGAAATAACATTTACCAGCTACCTGAGCACCCCCCAGCCCAGTCAAGTTGACACATAAAATTAACTATCACAGCAAGGTCATGACATCTACAAATAGAGGTAGTTTTATGCCTTACTTTCCAATCTGGATGCCTTTTATTTTGTTGTCTTGCCTAATTGCCCTGACTAGAACCTCTAGTACAATGTTGAATAGAAGTGGTGAAAGTGACATACTTGTGGCATTACCGTTCTTAGAGGGAAGCCTTTCAGTTTTGGGCCATTAAATATGATGTTAGCTGTTTCTCTATGGGTTTTTCATAGATGCCCTTTATCAAGTTACCGAAGTTCCGTTCTATTCCTAGTTTAAGTGTCTTACCATAAAGATTATTGGATTTTGTCAAATGCTTTTTCTGCATCTATTGAGATGATCATATGGTTTTTTGTCCTTTATGCTATTAATATATTACACTGATATTTATATGTTGACCCAACCTTGAATTCCTGGAATAAATCCCACTTTGTCATGACATATAATCCTTTCTATATGCTGCTGGATTTGGTTTGCTAGTATTTTGTTGAGGATTTTTGCATCTATATTCATAAGGGACAGTGGTCTGTAGCCTTCTTGTGATGTCTTTGGTTTTGCTATCAGGTTAATACTGGCCTTACAGAATGAGTTAGGAATTGTTCTCTTTTCTTCTATTTTTTTGAAAGAGTTTGTGAATAATTGGTGTTAATCCTTCTTTAAACATTTGAAAGAACTCACCAGCAAATTCATCTGGTCCTGGGCTTTTCTTTGTGGGAAGTTGTTTGATTACTAGGTAAATCTCTTTACTGTTGTAGATCCATTCACATATTATCCTTCTTAGTTCAGTTTTGGTAGTTTGTGTCTTCTAGGAATAAGTCCATTTCATCTAAGTTATCTAGTTTATTGGCACACAATTGCTTAGTGTTCTCTTATAATCTTTTATTTCTTCAAGGTTGGTAGTAATTATCCCACTTTCATTTCTGATTTTAGTAATTTGATTCTTCTTTTCTTTCTTAGCCAGTCTAACTAAAGATTTGTCAATTCTGTTGATTTTTTTTAAGGAACAAACTTGGCTTTGTCGATTCTCTCTGTAGTTTCTCTATTCTCTATTTTTTTTTTTATCTTTGCTTTAATCTTTAATATTTCCTTTCTTTTGCTAGCTTGCGTCTACAACCAACACAGGGCTGTGCCTAAAGCAATTGATATATATTTTAATTTACTCTTCTTTCTCTAGTTTCTTAAGATGGAATGCTAGGTTATTGAGATTTTTTTTTTTTTTTTTTAGAGGCAAGATCTTGCTATGTTGCCCACGCTGGTCTTAAACTCCTGGCCTCAAGCAATACTCCCTCCTCAGCCTCCCAAGTAGCTGGGATTATAGGCAGGAGCCATGCCCAGTGAAATATTCTTTTTTAATGTCTCTGTTTCCAGCTATAAATTCATATGAATACTAAATTCATATAGTACCCTCTGAGTACTGCTTTACCTGCATTTAAGTTTTAGTATTTTATGTTTTTACTTTCATTTATCTCAAAGCATTTTTTTCAAAAAAATTTATTTCAAAATGTTAATTAAGGGGTTACAAGTGTTTTTGTTACATAGATATCTTGTATAATGCTTAAGTCAGGGCTTTTGGTGTGCCTATCATCAGAATAGTGTTAATTGTACCCAACAGGTAAGTTTTTATTCCACGCCCACACTCCCGCCCTCCCTCCTTCTTGGTTTCTCACGTCCTTTATTTCACTTTGTGCTCGTGTGTACTCATCTATTAGCTCCCACTTATTAGTGAGAACATGCAGTGTTTGGTTTTCCATTCCCACAATACTTCACTTAGGATAATGGTCTCCAATTCACTCCATGATGCTGCAAATGACATTATTCATTCCTTTTCATGGCTGAGTACTCCTCCACGGTATATATATACACCACATTCTCTTTATCCACTCATGAATTGAAGGGCACTATTTCAAAGCATTTCCTAACTTCCCTTGTGATTTCTTCTTTGACTCACTGGTTGTTTAAAAGTGTGTTATTTCAATATATTTATAAATTCACCAAATTTCCTTCTGTTATTGATTACTAACTTCATTCCATGTGGTTGGAGAACCTACTTTGTATGATTTCAGCCCTTATAAATTTATTAAGATTTGTTTTATGGTCTATCCTGAAGAATGTTCTATATGCACTAGAGAAGAACATGTATTCTGCTGTTATTAAGTGGTGTTCTATAGCTATGTTAGGTCTAGTTGGGTTACAGTGTGGTTGAAGTCTTATATTTCCTTGCTGATCTTCTGTCTATCTAGTTGTTCTATTCATTGTTGAAAGCAGGATATTGAAGTCTCCAACTGTTACTGAATTGTCTGTTTTCACCTTCAATTCTGTCAGTTTTTTTCTTCATGTATTTTGAGGCTCTCCAATCGTGGGTTTTTGCATTTCTATTGCCTATTACACATTTTCACTTAAATGTGAGTTAACTGATACCATTTATATATATTTCAAAACAGGTAACAATAATCTAGGGGAGGGGTCGGCAAAGTTTTTCTGTAAAAGGCTACACAGTGAAAATTTTAGGCTTTGAGAGCTATGTGGTCTCTGTTGTAACTGCTTAACTCTGCTGTTGTAGCACAAAAGCAGCCATAGACAATATGTAGCCGTTTTTAAGCAACTTCTCTTCCTCCTTTCTTCCAGGAAAACAGAAATGCAATAAAGTATTTTCTTTATAACTGTGACTGCTACCATAGAAATGACAGAAAGCATTTTTTAAAAAGTTTTTCTGGGGTAGAAAATTACTGTAAACGGATCAATAAAAGCACTTAGCCAGAATACAGAAATAGCTGAGTTCCGTGGGGAATTTATCAAGCAGGGGCTTGTTGAGTAATTGTGTGAGCAATGGAAATGTTAACTTACTTAACTGCCTAAACTTCTGCTCCACTGAGAGCCTATGACATATCTCACCTTTCTAAACAAAGTGAGCTTTATTTCTACATTGTGAGCTCCCTCCCTCCTTATTCATCTGCCTCACCCCTAATGCCCAACACTGGGCCCTGCATCAAGAAGGAGATGATGAATATGTTTTCCATCCAGGCTCACAATTAAGTAGCTTGTGAACCAGGCAAGCTTTACTTGGCCATTATCATGTTTTATGTAAACTGAATTTTAATGTCTTTAGGCACATCTACAATTCACCAGAGATCCTATAGCTTTCTGTTATTGAATGTCACTTTAATATCTATTTTCTCCTCCTGGCCAGTGAAGGCATTTAAATTTGTGCCTTACGTTAAATAAAAGGAAAAATTTTGGCAAAAATGTACTGCAAATTACAAAAAAAAAAAAACCAAATCTACCGTACTGAAGTCTCTTTTACCTGTCACCAATGTTTCTGTTTACACTTTCATGAAATTACTATTTCTGAAATAGTAATTCTTAAATAGTTCCATTCCCTGGGAACATATTCACAAACCAATGTAGAATAATATGCACAAGGTTACACGTAGTATATAAAATAAATGTATTTAGAGAAAAAGAATAGAAGACCGTTCACAAAATGTCAGGTTATTAACCTCTGGGTTGTGGGATCATGGGTCAGTTTTCTTCTTTATTTTTTATATTTTCTAGTGTTGGGACTCAAGAAAACAATACCCCAAAATGAAGGCCTCAGAAGCAAAAGTTATTCTCTGACCTTCTCCTGCCCTCCAGTCTCTCACTCCCATTCTCCCCGGGGGCTAGACATTGAAACTAGGATCTCTATTCCCTGAGGCACCTTTGCCCCAAAGCCAACCATAAAACCTAAAAATATTACTCTAATTTTCCCTCCACCTTTCTGTGTAAAAATTGGCTATAAAAAAATTATCTGACCTACCTTGTTTGACTGTATATCGTAAGACCCCCATTCCAGAGAGGGTACTGCCCCACACGCGGAAGGAAGAAATGCATGGTCAGAGAGACCAAGAAGAATCTAGACAGACAGGCCTTGCTAGGTTTCCCCATTTAGTCTATTAGCATTAGATCACACTCTTTTGGTCCGATCATATTTCTACACAGCTGTCCATATTTGGTTGAACCTAAACATAAAAATGGACAATTTCCCCTGTATCTTTGGGTCTTTATTCTGAAGGCTCCTGTGTATACAGGTTAAATAAATTTGTATGCCTTTTCTTTAATTTGCCTTTTACAAGTTGTTTTTCAGCCAACCTTTAGACAAGTTGAAGAAAACGCAAGTTTTCTGCAATGAGCATGAATTGTACTAATAATCAGGAAAATAATTCTTTTGCAGAAAGAAATTTTCATGAACTCAAATTGACTGTCTTTCCTGTTCCTGAAATTTGGGATGATGAAAAGAACATTTACTGCATGTCAATGTGGACCCAGGCAGGGTACTAGATGCTGTAAATTCAACCATCAAAACCTATAGAACAATTACCTCTGTTTTGTTTTATCGAAAAATCCTGAATTCTCTAGGACACAAAAGCATAAAAATTTAGAGAAAAGAGGGTGGAGAAAAGAAAAGGAGAAGACCTTAAAGAGAATTAAAAGCATGTGAAAGAAGAGAGAGAAAAAAATGGAGGATGGGGCATAGAAAATGACAATCTATTCATGCATTCATCAAATATTAGTGCCAACTATTTCAAGACACTGCTGGAGACCATGAAATTATTATTTCAGAAATAGTAATTTCCACTGGGGCATACACAGACAAGTCAGACACAGATCCAAAGATAGCATACATATGACAGTCCTTCTATACACATTCAACATAATATCCGGCATTAATGGACCATAACAAAATTGAGATAACACGCTTGCCAACAGCTAAAACAAAGGAGGGAAACAACGGTCATCTGAGAGTTACAGAGTAACTACACACTGAGTTGAGAGGAAGAAGGAATTACTTCTGGATGAAGTAGGATGAAGAGGACAGGGTTGTTTAAGGAAGAAGTGGGTACTCACACCAAGCAAAGGGTTGAATCTCTCCCGAGTGCCAGGCCTGTACTTCCAGCTGTTTACTGTCCATCTCTCCCAAGGTGACCTCAAGTCCTGTCAAACTGCATCCACAACCAAATCTGTCACTCACCACCTCCTCATCCTGTGTTCCTTGCCCAAGTTAATAGGTTTCTTATCCACTCAGAAGTTCATTTATTTAACAAATGTTCATTGAGTGTCTGGTGTGTGTGGGCACTAGGTCTACTCAAAGGCACAGACATTAAACAAGTAAACGCAGGAAAAGTACAAGAAAAAGGCCTGGCGTGGTGGTTCACGCCTGTGATCCCAGCACTTTGGGAGGCCAAAGCAGGAGGATCCCTTGAGGCCAGGACTTTGCGACTAGCCTGGGCAACACAGTGAGACCCTATTTCTATAAAAATAAAAAATAAAGTACGGGAAAAGTGAAGAAAAACAGGTATTTGTGAGAGACAAAAGCGTGAGAAGTGTGTTTAGATTGGGGTTAGGCCTCTTTCAAGAAATGACATTTAAACTGAGAACTGAAGGATGAAAGGGAGCCAGGAAGGTTTGTGGTTGAAGGGGAGGTTCCCGGCAGGAAGAACAGCCTGGGCGACGAAACTGAGGGAGGAAAAGGCTGAGCAAATTAGAACCTCAGTTCTCTGTAATTATAAGAAGGAAAAGACGGGGTAAGTGTGGTGGGAAATGAAGGTAGAGAGGTAACCAAGGCTTTGTAGTTTCTGTTACTAATTCTGAATTGTACTCTAAATGCAATGAAGCCACCAAAGAGGAAACAGCAATAAAAATACAGGTGCCATCCCTGCCCTTATGGGGCATGCAGCCTAGTGAGGGAAACAGACAATTAAACAACTGATTTTAGTCTATGTCCTAAGTGTTAGGATAGGGGACTTAACGAGTGTTGTGACAGCACTAAGGAGGGACACCTGAGCCAGTATGAGAAAGGTATATTCACTCTCCACTCAGCATTGCAGCAACTCCTTAATTGATTATGCAGCCTTCAGAGTGTAAAAGAAAATAAAAATCTCAGGACCACCCCCGCCCTCCCAGCTCCTTACGCAAAAGGGAAGGTAAAGGTGTCAGGCACCTGCAAAAGACTGGCTCCACAGATCATCATAAGAAAATTCCTTGCTAGTGTGAACTAAAATAAAATTTTAAGGCCCACCCCCCCACCGGCTGACTAAATGGACCCCCTCGTGGCCAAAGGAATACCCTAAAACTAAATTGCCTGCTAGGAGGAAGGACGTCAGACATGCCTTATCATGCCCCCTCCCTTCTTGGTGACATCCTTTGTGACCCATTAACAGGCCTAAGGGTATGCAAGACAAACCTTCGGGTCCTCAATTTACACAACAAATCTATGTCCAGTGGCTTATCTCTGATAAAGAGCTCCTTATGTTAAAACATTCCAAGCCTTTAGACAAAGCTTCATGTCTTTAACCAATTACAGGCCAAAGAATCTTTTAACCCACCTATAACCTGTAAGCCCCTGCTTCGAGATGGCCCACCTTTTTGGGCCAAACCAATGTATACCTCCCACGTATTGCTTTATGACTTTACCTGTAACCCCTGTCTCCCTGAAATGTATAAAACCAAACTGTAACCCAACCTCAGTGAGTCCACTTGCTCAAGGCCTCTTGGGTGTGGCTCCGGGTCATGGTCCTCAAATTTAGTTCAGAGTAAATCTCTTTAAAATTACAGAGTTTGGTCTTTTTTCCGTTGACACTAGGCAGAGGGGT
>RJWJ010011890.1:0-29046 GCA_004363605.1 Indri indri | reverse complement strand
GCATGGTGGCGCATGCCTGTAGTCCCAGCTACTCAGGAGGCTGAGGCAGGAAGATCGCTTGAGCCCAGGAGTTTGAGGTTGCTGTGAGCTAGGCTGACGCCATGGCACTCTAGCCAGGGCAACAGAGTGAGACTCTGTCTCAAAATGAAAACAAACAAAAAAAAGAAAATTCCTTGCTTGCTTCCCATAAACAAGGACATACCAATTATAACTTTGGGTCAACAGGCTAAATCTAGCTCCTAAAAATAAAGTCTGTTCAATGCACGCTAATAATGAATTACAAGTTTATCTTCCCAAGTGTAGAACAGAGACAAGATCAAACTCTTCCAACTAATGGGGATGTCGTTCCTTGACTCCCCTTTTCTCTTCTAATGTTCATCTTATATAAAATGCAGATTTCTTGGGCCTCAGAAAAATGCAACCATTTTGCCTCACTGCCCATCCCGCTGCTCTTTTTCTTTCTCTCTGTATGCCCTATTCCCCTTAAATACTGAAACTCCCAAATTCCCCTTCAGAATAAACAGCCACAGATTTGTCTGTGGTTTGTGTTTTTCCTGGGCATGTCCTCAACTTTGGCTTAATAAACCTGCCTTGATTGAGATCTTTGCCTCAGTCACTTATTTTGGGTTGTCAAGTGTTTACTTTCCACTCTATTTTCCACACTGCTGCCCATCATCTTTCCTTAACACAAATGAAAGCATGTCAGCTCAAAACCATCCATGGCTTCCCAGGGAATAAATTCCAAACTCCTTGATCTTGTGTTACTGTCTGGCATTAACCTTTATCTTCTTAAACTCCTACTACCTATTACAATGATTTTCAAACTTATTTTGACTTCAACCCATGGTAAGAAATACATTTTATCAGTACAAACACACATATTCCACATAAAACACTAAAACAAAAATTCTAAGAAACAATTCAAGTAGATCTACTTTTGATACTTTCTGTTCTATGCTATTTTTTTTTTCTTTAAATGTTGGTTGCAACTTATTCATGAACTGCTTATGGGTCCTGGTCCTGGTCACTGACTGCTCCCTCCACTATTGCCTTCTTTACTCGGCACTCAGCAAACTCCGTTCTTTCACCATTTGCCCCAGCAGTCCTGGATGCCAGAAAAGTCCTGCCCCTCTTCGCTGTTTCCACACATATTAAGTTCTTACTGATCTCTCAGGACACGGCTCAAAAGTTTCTTCCTCAGAGAAACCTTTCTAGATACTTCCCCATTCACCATGCTTCCATCCTCAGACGTCTCAGAGCTTAGCACACCCTGAGTGACAGTATTTGTCACATAGGATGTAAAAACAAAGTCAGTCTGCTCTGGACTAGGTTTCTGGATGCGGGCAACCTGTTTGATCTCAGGCCCAAAACAGGGTCTAATCTGAAACAAAGGTCAGGGGATATTATACCGAATACATGAAAACTGACCTCATCTCGTACTACTCTCCCTACACCCTCACCATCTTAGCTGTGCACGAGACCAACTAGCCACCTTTCTATTTCTCAAACACACCAATCTTTTCTCCCTCACAGCCTGTCTGTGCCACTCTTCCTCCAGCCATCTCCAGGGCCAGATACTCTGACTTTGTCTTCAGATCAGCAATCTACTCTCAGGGACACTGCCCAATCTCCCATCACATTTCTTTTCCTTTACTTGTCTTATGGTATTCATCACTCTCTGAAAGTATCTTGTTTTCTGTTTGTTTCTTTACTTATTTGTCTCCTGTATTATAATGTTAGATCTTTGAGGGAATTGATCTTCTGAGCTGACCCAGTAACTTCAGCACCTAGAATAGTGCATAACACATAGTAAGCCCTCGAAAAACATCTGGTGACGATTAAGTAGAAGAGGAGACAGACAAGCCCACAGGGGTCTCAAGGACCCGTCGTCGTGACGACACTCAGAAAGGTCCCTAGCGGAACCAGAGGCCACGGCCAACGGAGGGCACACAAGTACCCAGACCCCTGAATGGGAGAGAGGGAGGGAGGCGCCCAGGTGCCACAACCCAGGGCCTACCAGTAATAAGTGACTGTGCAGGCCGCGCACACCCGCTCGGCCGGGGCTTCGCACACCTCGCAGCAGAGCCGGCGCCCCTTGGGCACCGCCAGTGGGTAGATCACGTTCATGTTGTAGTCAGCGGTGTCGGTCTCTAGGACGGTTGCTGGGCGAGGATGAGCTGAACCCCGGAGTCACGTGAGGATCACGGGGCAGCTTCTCTCCCACTATTTTAAGGTCGGGGGGAGGGGCGTGGCTCGACTGACAAGTGAGATCCATTTTTGAGGTTTAAAAAGAAAAAACAGCACAAAACGCACAAGTCCCCAAAGATTAGATGGCCAGGCGGCTTCACGCCAATGGAATCCAAGCCCAAGAGGATCTGTACGGCGGCCGGTGAGGGTCAAATACGGCCAGTTCTTTACCAAGGCTAGGAAAGTAACGTGAGGGAAATGTGACCCTTCTGGATGCCCACCCAGCCGAGAAGTCCCCACAGTGCAGTGTCATCTTCGCTGAGCTCTGGGACAGAACTACCACGCACTTCCAGACCCAGCAAAATCCAGACCTAGTGCCAAAACTAAGGCAGTGACCCGCCCACTCACCAATGCGGCGCGTGGACCAGGTGCGGGGAAAGGGGCGTGGCGCCGGCGGCCCGGAGCGTGCGCAGGCGCAGCGGCGCTGATGGCGGAAATGGACCTGGTTGCCGAGTTCCCCCAGCCTGCTGGTGCCGCGCGCTGGGCTGAGGTTATGGCTCGCTTTGCCGCCAGGCTGGGCGCTCAGGGCCGGCGGGTGGTGTTGGTCACGTCAGGCGGCACCAAGGTCCCACTGGAAGCGCGGCCAGTGCGCTTTCTGGACAACTTCAGCAGCGGGCGGCGAGGTGCAACCTCGGCCGAGGCCTTCCTGGCCGCCGGCTATGGGGTCCTGTTCTTATACCGCGCTCGCTCTGCTTTCCCCTTTGCCCACCGCTTCCCACCCCAGACCTGGCTGTCGGCTCTGCGGCCTTCCGGCCCAGCCCATTCAGGCTTGCTGAGCCTTGAGGCCGAGGAGAATGCACTCCCGGGCTTCGCTGCGGCTCTGCAGAGCTACCAGGAGGCTGTGGCTGCCGGCACCTTCATGGCGGTAGAGTTCACCACTTTGGCAGACTATTTGCATTTGTTGCAGGCTGCGGCCCAGGCGCTCAATCCGCTAGGTGCGTGCTCTAGGAGTACATGGGTTACCTGGAGGCAGAGCCTTTCTCCCCAGCCATTTATTCCCATACTTCTTGCTTACCCCACGGGTCTCACAGCTGGGGAACCCGACTTGAAAACGGGCTGATCCCATTCCTCTCCCAGATTTGTTACACCTGTGCTTCTCTTTGCAGGCTCTACTGCGATGTTTTACCTGGCTGCGGCCGTGTCAGATTTCTATGTTCCTGTTTCTGAAATGCCTGAACACAAGATCCAGTCATCTGGGGGCCTACTGCAGGTGATGGGCGCTTCTCTTCCAGAGATCTGATCCCCTGTAACCAATCTTGGGTTAATTTTCTCTTGATCTGGAGATGGCCTATCTGCATCTGTATGCGCTAGGCTCTGGGGATACAGAGATGAATAAGACACCGTCCTCCCTCATGGACCTCACAATCTAGTGAGGGAGCTGGACACAGACATAATTACAATACAGAGTGATAAATGCTCTAGTGGAGGTACGTACAAAGTGCAGTCAGATCATGGGGCGAGTGAATCTTGGGGGAGTCAATGAAGGCTTCCTGGAGGAGATGACTTGGACTGGGTTTTAAAAGATGAGCAGAGGGTATACCAGACAAAGTGGGGAAGGTCATTCTAGGTGGAGTGTGCCGTCGAAGTTGGGAACTGAGAGTGCGCTCTGAACCGAAGTGTTTTGGTAAGGCTGGAGGGCAGACTGAAGATGGCTTTCTTCATAGAAGACTTTGTATTCCTTTTTAGGGGGCTTGAACTTTATCTTGTGGAGCCAAAGGACACATAACTAGTAGAAAGAGAGAAAGTTTTTGTTTGAGAAGAACATTCTGGTATCACTATAAAAGGTGAAGTAGAGAGAGGGAAAGAGTGGAGTGGGTAGACTAGTTGGGAGTTATTGTTGTTTAAGAAACAGATATGGGGAGAGTAGTGTAGTTGAGATGATCTGGCTTCTTGGAACCTGAGAGAGTTTTTAGTCAGTTATTGGGTGATAGAATTTAAACAGAAGAAACTCTACTTGTGAAGGCCTTGGTAGAATAGTTCTTTTGTTTATTTCTTCAACAAGTATTTATTGAGAACCTACTGTATGCCAGGCACTACTGTAGGACCTGGAGGTGGAAGCAGTGAAAAGAAACATACCATGCCCTTGCATTGCTTCCTCTTCAGGGGAGACAATAAATCAATCAAATACATACTACATGTGGTAGTGATAAACGCTAAAGAGAAAAAGTATAAATTGGTATATGATCCCTACCATACTTTGTAATAGCTTTTTAAGGGGAAATCCTGATGATTAGTGATCTCACACTTCTTAAACTCTGGAATCTTTAGTTTATCTCATATTTTTTAGTTCTTTTTTTTTAATTTTAATTTTTTTATTTGAGACAGAGTGTCGCTCTGTCACCTTATGTAGAGTGCGGTGGTGTCATTGTAGCTCACTGCAACCTCAAACTCCTGGGCTCAAGCGATCCTCCTGCCTCAGCCTCTTGAGTAGGTGGGACTACAGACATAGTGCCACGCCACGATGTCCGGCTAATTTTTCTATGTTTGGTAGAGACAGGGTCTCGCTTTTGCTCAGGCTGGTCTAGAAGTCCTGACCTCAAGCAATCCTCCCACCTCAGCCTACTGAGAGTGATAGGATTACATGCGTGAGCCATGGCACCTGGCCTAGTTCTATCTTGAAAGTAATAAAAACAACTCAACATTTCCCTTAGAAGGAATGGGAATGGAGTAATAGGAATTTTGGTCAAGCGAAAATAAAATCATTTCAGTTTCCTCACTGCTAAGTTGTGTTACAAGTGACAATTTTTAAATGGAATCTAATAACCACTTTACCGATGCAAGAAATATTTTAGGCTGAGAGGTTTAAAACCCCAACTTTATTTGGGCTTCTGCCAAAGTAATATTTGTATGCACAGATTATTTGCATTTCTTTATTTGAGGGTTTGGTTGAAAAAATAAAGGGGGATGTTTGAGAAAATGTAATGTTGTCCTTTAGAGTTCTCTTATCTCTTAATGGTGGTGAGGGTGGAGAGCAGGGCTGATTCAGAAGTCATGGATTGCCCCAGAATATGTATCAAGCCTTGAATTTCGGCATCATTATGAACCCTACAGAGCCAAGGCTTTTTAAACTAAGCATTTAGTTGAAAAGTTTCACAATGATAAATCCCTCTTAAGGTTAAGTTTACTTTCCATAGTTTCCCATGATATTGACCTGGTAGGTAGTGACCATTGTTTGCTTATTAAGCTTTTCTTTTTCCAATACAGATAACAATGAAGATGGTGCCAAAAATGCTTTCTCCTTTGGTTAAAGATTGGGCTCCCAAAGCATTTATAATTTCCTTTAAGTTGGAGACTGACCCCTCCATTGTAATTAATCGTGCTCGGAACGCTTTGGAAATTTATCAACATCAAGTGGTGGTGGCTAATATCCTTGAGTCTCGACAGTCCTGTGTGGTTATTGTAACCAAAGACTCAGAAACCAAGTTATTGCTATCAGAGGAAGAAGTAGGAAAAGGCATAGAGATAGAAGAGAAGATAGTGGATAATCTTCGATCTCGACACACAGCCTTTATATGTGAAAAAAACTGAAGTAAAAGCCCTTATAGGGTCAAATACTATTCAGGGCTCTTACAGCTGGTGAGAACTGTAATAAATCCTTTGCTTTCTTTCATAAGGACAGAGAAAATGAAGGAAAGGGAAAAAGTGATGTGCAGGCAAATATAGTTTGGCATTTTGTCTTTTAATGACCAAACCACCTTACACACTCTCACCTGAATGTCATCTTGATTTTGAAATTGAACACTAGAGCTGTTTCTCACCTTTAACAAAAGAGCTTATTGGGAATTATATATTCCTCAAAGTCTACATGGGGGCCTGAATATCAGCCTTCATACTACAAAAAGAGGATTATGGACGCATGAGTGGTCATGCTTTGAAGATCAAATATTTGTTGAGTGCCTACTATGTGCCAGGTTCTATGCTGAGCTATGAGGATTAAAACAATGAATAAGCATGTCTTGTTTGGGAAATGGATGTATAAAAAAATACAATAAAGTGTGTGCCCAAAAGCTGCCACAATGGAAAGGATGTTGGTTTTTTTGGAAATTTATCAAAGACAGGAGTAGGAGAGAAGGACACCTCCCTGAAGATAGATTGTGGAAAGGTGAGCTTCCTACTACGTTTACTTTTGGATTCTTTTTCTAGATTCACTTCATATTTGAGTAACAATTTATCTTTCAGATATTTTAGGACTGCTCTTCAGGTAAACTTAACATGGCTTTCTACCTGGGACCAGGCAGGGGACATTTGGTGTCGTCAGCAGTGGCTGGTCGTCAGCAGTCAGCAGGTCGTCAGCAGTGGCTGCAGTACTGATGGTGCAGGAAGTAAAAGAATTAATTTTCTTCCCTACATTCCATAGCTTAATTGGATGATGACTGTCATTATCAGTACAATGATAATGTACAGTGGTGATAAGTGGAGTCAAAACTAGCAGTGATCTTAATGTTTGTTTTTATCCTAATTATTCCTTCTCTTAGGAACCATTTCATATCCTTTTTTGTTAATGCTTAAAAGCAGCAACTACTACTTTACATGGAATTATTTAAAGTGTTTTCCACTAAATAGAAATTTAATTTCTATGTAGAGCACTAAAGAGTATTTACACAAGTAAAATTCCAAGGGTTTGTGTGTGTTGAAAGCAAATGGAAGTGTGTAAAGAAAGAAAGAAAAGGAATGTGAGTTGAGAGTAAGAAAGAAGGAACCTGATCTAGATTGGAGAACCAAGGGATGTTTCCCTGGATAGCAATGCTTAAACTGACAAATAGGAGTTAAGTGGGCTGCAGGTAGTGGTGGTGCACATTTTAGATCACAAAAAACACCTGCAAGAGGTCTGGTGCTGCCGGTGGGGTAGGGTGGGGAGAGGTTGAATTACATGCATTATCTAGGTGGATAATGCATGTAAAACCAGCAAAAGTTTGGAAAGTATCCTCTTGGGGAACTAGAATAAGATCAAGAAATGTTAAGTAGTGTTTGGGAGCAAAGCAAAGGCTCCCCAAAGATGAGTAAAATCGAGTTTTGGTAACTAACTAGGATCTTGCAATAAGAGCATCTAAAAAGGTGATAAAAATTGAGCCTAAGTTAAATTTTGTGTCATTTAGAAAAAAATTTTTTAGGCAGGGTCTTGCTCTCTTTTCCAAGCTGGAGTGCAGCAACGTGATTATAGCTTACTGTATCCTCGAGCTCCTGAGCTTAAGTGACCTCCTCCTCAGCCTCCTGAGTAGCTGAGACTACAGACTCGTGCCCACCAGGCCCAGCTAATTATTATTTATTTTTTTGTAGAGACGGGCCTCACTGTGTTACCCAGGCTGGTCTCGAACTCTTGACCTTTACAGATCCTCCTGCTTTGGCTTCCCAAGTGCTAGGGTTACAGACGTGAGCCACGGCACCCTGCCTAGAAATTTTTACTTTGCATTACATAGGTGTTTGATATAGCTCAACTAAATCAAATTTTCAGTGCTTAGGACTTCTAAAGGGCTTCAGCCTTAGGGATAATTCTGGCCAAGCCCAGTTTCTTCATTTTTCAATAAGCCGAGTGGGTCCCAAAGTGGTGTGATTTATCGTAAGGCCCCAGATCTAGGCCTAAAATTCAGAACTTACGATCTAGCACCCCTGCCACTTTAAGAATGAAGTAACGTCTAGAAAAATAAATATAAGCTTAGTCCGCCGGGGCTCTAGATGAGGCCTGGCCGAAAGCGCTTTGAGAACGAGACCGATCTGTGGTAAGATGCGGCCTCTAAGTTGTAAACGCTCGCCTTACCGTTACCATGGCTACCGCCATCTCCAAAACCAATGGAATGAGCCGTACGATCAATACTGCCGAAACAACTCCGCCCCGCGACCCAAAGGCCAATGGTATGAGCCGTAACAATGGTCTCCAAAGGAAGAACAGTCCCTGGCGCCAATGGTGTGCGTCGTATCTATGGTTCCCCCCGGAAGGACGCCGTGCGTCTCTGCGCCGAGCGCGGTTGCTATGACGCCCGGGTCTCGGTAGGCACCTGTCGTTCCTAGCACAGCAGTTAGAAGCGGAGCGACCTTGGGACCCTCGCCGCACCCTCCAAAAGAAGCTTTCCAGCCTGGTTCCTACGGTTTCTGCCTCAGTCCCAAGGAGGAAAGCATCCATTCTTCCCTCTTTTCCGCATTCCAGGTCTCTTCCTCTTCTCTCCACAGTATGGCTCGAAACTATAGGAGGAGAGCCCCTCCTGGCCTGGCCTTTCTCGTCCCCGGCTGGAGTGATTCTGCCTGAAGAAGGATTCGCCCGTTTCCCCTGGACCCAGCTGCCACAGACCTTTAGTATTAGCGTGCTGCTGTTACTTAGAGTGAGCTCGGAACACCCTCAGTGAGTTGGGTAGGCGTTCCTTTTCTAACTTTACAGGTGAAGAGACGCGCCCCTGGACACACTGCACCACGTCCAGGACACCACAAAGTCCACGGAGGCACAGCTTTCCCCTGCTTGTAGACCCGCGAACAAAGAACTGCCGTTTTCTGCTTTTTTGGCGGATGTTCGTCATGCATAACCTTGAATTCCGGTGAAGCTTTGGAGGCTTTTGTTTCTCAACATCAGAGGTCATCAAGTCAATTACCTTCCGCCTTTCAAGCTATAACCTCATCCACTTCTGTCATCACTCTGAGCACCAGTTTGTTCCAAAGCCATTTTCACCCTTCGCTGTCCACGCTGCACGTTATTGAATGTCCATTAGTCTCTACCACCTCTGTTATCTGTAGACCATCTCCTCCTGCTTTCCTGCTGCAATGCTTTGTGTGGCTAAGTATCTTGCATTCTCCAGCCCTACAGTCATTGGGAAGATTTTCTCTGTTTCTCTGCACTATGGCAAGCTTTCTGTCTTAGGTAAACTAGAGACTAGAATGGAGAAGTGCACCTTGGTACATGTAAACATTAAATTACTGCAAGCCTAGTGTGTTTTGAAAATGGAGGAGAAAAATTGCAGTTTCGGGCCCATTTCATGGTCATATAATGAAAGAAGGTTGTTCCTTGTTTAAGTGAATACTATGTTAGGCATAAATTTTAGTGATGTGTTTACACATATGAAAAGGTCATTCAAAATGATTGTGTAAGAGAGAATTTCAACTTGAAGCCGATATGAACCCAGCACCCGGGGATATGATAGAATTTTCTGGGGAGGAGATCCTTGAAATAGTTCTGTGCTTTCTTTTCACGTTAGTTTCTGAATCAGAAGACATTCTGTGTTATGTGAGCCAAGAAACAAAAACAATAAGGAGCATTGGTAGAAAATAAATATTTTTGGCAAGGGAACAGGCATAATAGCCTTAAAAAGACTGGAACAGAGGGCTTTAAATACAGAATAAGATTAATTTAGATCCAGTGCAATTTCATTTTAGCTTGGACAGCTTGAATTAATTTGTCTTAAAATATGTGTTCCTTGTTGAGTCTTACTATTTCTTCTTCAGTATTCAGGTTTAAATATAAACCTATTTTGAGGATACACAAAATATACAGTTTTATAACAGGTATTTTGGGGGATATAATGATTTGGATATTTTTATTTCTCAGGCCAACTGAAGCAGTTATTTGTGATGTCTCATGCTTAGAGCCAGGTCAAGTTTCCAAATGCTAAGAAATTCAGCTTTCTCTTCTATAATATTAATAGATTGGAAAAGAAAAGTACTGCAGCTTTTTCAGTTTTGCGCATTAAATGGGAACTGAATAGATTCTAACTCTTGAAAAAAGAGGCTGTTAGATGCTACATCGTAAGGAGCTTTCCTTTCCTTTTCCAATACGTATTTGTTGAATAGCAAGGTTAAAAGAAACTTAAAAAACATTTTCCCTTACTTTAGCACTGTTCTAACCTAGGGGGCAATTTTGCTCCCTAAGAGACATTTGGCAATGTATGGAAACATTTTTAGTTGTCACAACTGAGGATGTGCTACTGGTATCTAGTTGGAAGAGGCCAGAGACGCTGCTATACATCCTACTGTCACAGAACAGCCCCCACAGCAATTATCCAGCCCAAAATGTCAACAACACCAAGGTTGAGAAACTGTCCTAACATATCAACAGTTCATTTTTCTGTTCTGTGTCAGTCAGTCCTTGCTCATGTGTACATTTTTACATAGTTACAGTGTACATTTTGCCTTTCTTTTTCATTTAATTTTATATTTTAAACATTTTCAACTGTTTTAAAAGGTATATTTTTCATTTTATTTGGGAATTGAAAAGGAAGAAACTGTGCATAATATGTATTGTATTTAAGATGTCTGTAAGTTTTAAATTATATTTGTGTAGATGGAAGAAAGAAGGGTGAAAAGTCATGTGACTGAATATTTCAGTTTCTGCGGCCATGCTATTTACTTTGTTCCCTAGCGTCATTCAAAGACCATGGGATCCAAAACTTATCCTTTCTCAGAGCTAGGAGATGTGCTGTAGCATGAGGTATGGTCCTGACCCCTGTGCTGTAGTTGGAGGGCACCTGCTAGGAGAAAAAAGAGCAAGTAGAAATGATCGCATCCATTCTCCTTGCCCTCTTCCTGTTTAAAATTCTTTGTCTCTGTCTCGGTTTGTTTTGACAGTTTTACCACCTTATTCTTTACATCCAGAAGTTTTTGGAGACCTAAAAGCAGTAGAGGATGCACTTCTTTCCACAGAGTGGATTTTTAAGATAATTAATGAGCACTTATTCAACATCTACTTTAGAGGGAATCGTATTCTTACATACTTTGCTATGTGGGCATCTGTAGGTACAGTTTAGATGTCAGAGCATATTTAATTCAAAGAATTGATTTATATTACCTCAAGATCTGCTTTATTAGAATTTTCCAGTTCCTCAACCATTAGGTCTGAATAAATCCACCAGAAAAGTGTTTGTTCTGTCAGCCAGGCATGGCAGCGCGCGCCTGCACTCTCAGCTACTTGGAAGCTGAGGCAGGAGGATCCCCTGGGCCCAGCCCAGGAGTTTGAGGCTGCAGTGAGCTATGATGACACCACTGCACTCTAGCCCAACCAACAAAGTGAGACCCTATCTCAAAAAAAAAAAAATTGCTCTGGGATGTCATAGCACCATTCCAGGCAGAGGGACCTGACTGTTGAAAGTCATAGAAATATATATAAGCAGCATCATGGGGATCAGTAAGTATACTGCCATGAAGGGCTAATGTCAAGGAGTGGCAGAAGATAAGGCTAGAGAGACTGGCAGGAACCAGACCGTGAAGAATCTCTGTTGCCAGCTAGGAGTTTGAACTCTGCCTGAAAGCAGTAAGAATGTTAAGCAGCAAGTGATTTGCATTCAGGAGGATCAGTCTGGAGCTTTGCTCAGCATAGATTGGATGGGGGCCAGCTTGGCAGCAGGAACATCAGTTAAGGATGCTATTACACTAAACTGAGCAAATAGTGAGGAGAGCCTACATAAAGCAGCAACTGTAGACATGGAGAGGATGAATTAGGAAATGATAAAAGAGGTACTACAAATTCAGTGACTGGTTGTGTATGAGAGTAGGATGAATAAGAAAGAGAGGTCAGGGATGGCTCCCAGATTTCTGGCTTGGTAAACTATATTGATGGTGATTTCAACTGTGAATACAGGAGGAGGAGGGAAAGATAAATGGATTGTTCAAGCAGAGTTGTTCACTAGACAGTTGGACATGCATTGGTCTTAAATAGCAACTCATTTGATATTGCCCTCCTAGCCTATAGCCTCTTCTCTGGAACTTGCATCTCTCCACCAATCTTTGCTTAAAGAGTAGGCTTCAGTGGCCATATTTACACCCCTACTTCCAACCCATTTTATGTGCAACTGACTGAATGAGGAATATACGTAACTAACTTCAGAGAGGAGGGCACAGCCTATTGGGTAAGCAACAAATAATTGTTTCTCTTTAAAAATTTGAATGAAGAGATACAAAGAAATGGCTTAATCCAAAAAGTCACATAGGCTTAGGACTCAAATGGCTGTTTTCAGCCTTGCTGATGAGTAAGGCAGAGAAGGTCCGTCCCTGCAGAGAAGCCAGAGGAGCAGACTCACAGGGAAACCCAGAGACAAAAGACCTCATGGGTCAGGAGAGACAGTAATGGCTGTCTAGTTCCATATCCAATTCCTTTGTAACTACATTTAGTTTCCAGCATGTGTCCTTGTATCTTATCTATTCAGTAATCCTCCTGTAGTAGTTGGGATTGGCTGGCTGTGAGGGACAGAAAGCTTAAAATAATAATAGTTTGAAAAAGAAAGAAATTTATTTCTCTCACATAAAAGTCAAGGAGAAGGCAATCTATAACCAGTAGGGTAGCATCTTTAAATTGTCAGGGATCCAGGTTTCTTCTCTCATGATGTTATATCACCCACACATGTTTTTTCCACCACATGGTGTCCAGGGTGGCTGCTCAAGCCTCAGCTATATTGTCTGAATTCCAGCCAGTAGAAAGGAGGAAGGAGCAAGGAAGGGGACAGCCTGTTCGTTTAAGGACACTTTCCAGGAGCAGCACACAATTCTATGTGCGTCCCATTGGTTAGAACTTAGTCACCTGGCTGTATCTAGCAGTAAGGAAGGCAGCCTTGTATTGTGATCAGTCAAAAAACTAAATGTCTTGTTTCTGTGGAGGAAGGGCAGAATAAGCATTAAAGGACAATTGACAGTCTCTGCCACACTCACCTGTATTTGTTCCCACTTCAATGTGTTTCTGTTTCATGCCACTTTTATAGATAGATCTGGAGCATAGCAGAGATGGATTATTATTTAATCCTCCTAACAACCCAATGAAGTAGGCATAACTATTACCTCTGTTTTATAGATGGGGGAATGAAAATTTTAAGCAGTTACATGACTTGTGTAAGTCACATAGCTACAAAGTGGTGAAGCCAGAGTTTGAACTGAGGTATGTCAGACTCCTATGGCCAAGCTGTTAATCACCACGGTAGTGAGAAGGGCAGAGAGCCAAAGACAAATAGCAGCATTTGAAATGCCTGCAGAAGAGGAGGAGCCCAGAAAGAACACTGAAAAGGAAATGCTAGAGAAGAGTCAAAACAGGAGAAAGTGACATCACAGAACAGAAAGGAAATATTTTCAGGAAAAGAGTGAACAGGTACTGCAGAGAGATCATACGTAAAAAGAACAGAAATAGGGCCAGTTGGAGGTGGTATTTTGAGTTCATTGCTGACTGATAATTTGAGAACAATGTTAAGAGCAGGAGCCAAAGTGCAGTAAGCGTGGTAGACAGACTGTCCAAAAGAGGACGATTGCTAGGAGGGATATGGTGGGGCCAAGGGAGGTTGTTTTTGTATCTTTATTTTTTATTTTATTATTTTGAAACAGAGTCTCACTCTGTTGCCTGGGCTAGAGTGCCGTGGCGTCAGCCTAGGTCACTGCAACCTCAAACTCCTGGGCTCAAGCCTTCCTACTGCCTCAGCCTCCCAAGTAGCTGGGACTACAGGCATGCGCCACCATACCCGGCTAATTTTTTCTATATATTTTTAGTTGTCCAGCTAATTTCTTTCTATTTTTTTAGTAGAGACGGGGTCTCGCTCTTGCTCAGGCTGGTCTCGAACTCCTGAGCTCAAACGATCCTCCCGCCTTGGCCTCCCAGAGTGCTAGGATTACAGGTGCGAGCCACCGTGCCCAGCCTGTATCTTTATTTTTAAGATCAGAGACATCTTGAGTTTGAGGTCAAGAGACCAGCAGAGAGGGAGATAATAAGCATACAGAAAAGCAAATGCTTCCCTGAGGAAGCAGTATGGGATGGGACATAGAACACAGGTAAAAGGATTAGCCTTGATCAGGAGGATGGAAAGCTCTTCCACTGAGAAGGGAAAGAGGACAGAATGTGTGAAGATGAAGGCTGATACATTGGTAGTAAGGGAAGAAGCTGACAGAATTTTATGACCTTAGTTTTATTAGTGTTTTGGGAGACAAGTTAATCTGCCAAGAGTGAGGGAAGAGGTGAGATTTGCAGTTTGATGAGAGAGGTGAAAGTTTTGAATAGTTGCTGAGTGAAATGGTAGCAGAACCTGGCAACCCATAAATGACCCAGCAGTTGAGAAACTTGGCTCAGGCTGGAGACCATGAATTTATAGTGTTTCCAGTCTGCATACTTGTTTGATTTTTCTCTACCAGAACTCAGCAACCTAAAATAGGTAGAGAATAATCAAATGGTTGAACTTTTCCTGGGCTGAGATTTGCAAGGAAGGTGGAACGAGGGGAAAGACAACCGGGGACATTGGGGAGGGATTGTTTGAAAGATCAACAGTTGGGTCTAGGCTTGAGCAGGAAACAAATAAAGCCAAAGAGTGTCTTGTAGTTTGAAAGGGGATGTGATGGTCCAGAGACTGGAGGTCTCACTGTAATTGTTGAATAAGTACAGTTGAAGAGAGCAATCACTTCACACCCATTAGGATGGGTATTTAAAAAAAAGAAAAGAAAAAATAGTAAGTGTTGGCAAGGATGTGCAGAAATTGGAACCCTTCTGCATTGCTGGTGGGAATGTAAAATGGTACAGCTGCAGTGGAAGATAGTATGACCGTCCCTCAAAAGTTAAACATAGAATTATGTATGTAGCAATTCCACTCCTAGGTATATACCCCAAACAATTGAAAGCAGGGACTCAGATACTTGTACACCAGTGTTCATAGCAGCATAATTCATAATCATCAAAAGGTGGAAACAATAGAATGTCCATCAACAGATGAATGTATGAACAAAATGTCATGTATACATAAAATGGAATATTATTCAGCCTTAAAAAGAAATGAAATTCTGATACATGCTACAACATGGATGAACCTTGAAGACTAACTATGCTGAGTGAAATAAGCCAAAGGACAAATATTGTATGATTCCACTTACATGAGTTACCAAAATTAGGCAGATTTATAGAGACAGAAAGTAGAGGTTACCAGGGGCTGGGGAATAGGGGAATAGGAAGTTATTGTTTAATAGATACAGAGTTTCTGTTTGAGATAACGAAAAAGTTCAGGAAATGGATAGTAGTAATGGCTGGGCAGTGTTGTGATTGTACTTAATGCCACTGAATTGTACACTTAAAAATGGTTAAAATAGTACATTTTAGGATATGTATATTTTACAAAAATTAAGAAAAAAGAAGGGGCAGGAAGCATAGAAAGTGGTGGTCAGAGAGGGACATTTGGAATTTATGATTGCGGGGTTTCAACGTTAGTTCGGATTATGATAAGGGGCCAGGTGTAGCCAGCGGGTGGGTGGCTAAATAGAGTGCAGACTAAAGATCACTGGCTTTGGGAGGAGGGTGATCAAGTGGAGGAGCTTGGATGAGTCGTGCACTTAGATAGTGACTGGAAGCCTGCACTGTCCTGAGCGGCAAGCCCCCTTTTCCTACATCTCAGCTTACCCTCTGCTACCCCAAATCTCCCAGAAGCCAAGGGTCCAAAGGTATTTTCAATATTCTCCATCCCTTTTTCCTTTCAACTTCCTCCAACCTAAGAGTCTCCCACTCCACCTTTGCAGCATGGGGATTATGATGTTCTATGGGAACAAACAACCCACATTACAGGACTTATATAATAACATCAATTAAATTAAGCATTTATTTTCTAATCACTCACAATCTTATCAGTTTATCACAACTTTTAAAGTATGCTTTTTAACACTATAACGTATTTGCTTCCAGTCTTTGTCTATTTGGTTTTCACATAGTTATACTTTTGCATTCTACTTTTTCTCTTACCATTATAAGCATTTTCCCATATCGCCAAGTAGTCCTTGTAGGATGCTACATATTTTTAGTGTCTTGGGCTCTCTGCTACCTAGGACTAAAACCACAAGTAACTTGGACAGGCATGGTGGCTCACACCTGTAATCCTAGCACTGTGGGAGACTGAGGTGGGAGGATCCCTTCAGGAGTTTGAGATTAGCCTGAGCAAGAGATAGACCCAGTCTCTACAAAAATAGAAAAATTAGCCGGGCATGGTGGCATATGCCTGTAGTCCCAGCTACTTAGGAGGCTGAAGCAGGAGAATCACTTGAGCCCAGGAGTTGGAGGTTGCAGTGAGCTACGATGATGCCACTACACTCTAGCCAGGGCAACTAAGCAAGACTCTGTCTCAAAAAAAAAAAAAAGGAAAGAAAAAACAACCCCTGCCCCTCAAAAAATCCACACTTTTTTTGTATGATGCTCAGAATCCTTGTGGGGAGGAGGATATGAGTGGGGACCAGAAGATGGGGGCTGGGGGAGAACAAGAGAAGATTTTTAGTTGTAAGTCACAAGGAGGACCCATGGGAATGCAAGGATTCAAACCTGCATCCTTTTCCATCAGTATGAATATCAGATGATAATTAAAACTTTATATATTGTCCACAAAAACTACTGATGTAAAAATGGTTCGACTCTGGAAAACTTAGCAATCAAAGGAGAAAAATAATAAAAATATGGTTTTGCTTTTAAAAAAGCAAAACTGAGTATTTTATGTGGACTCTGCAGTACAATAACAATTTTGTCTATCACTATAATTTGGGTCAGATTAACTTGATTAAAAGTTGTATTTGATTATAACAGCAAGTTCTATTCATAGTGGTTCTAGTAACACAGATACCACTTCAATCAGCAGATAATTATCTTTCACATACTGTCGTAGTGCAAGCTGTTATAGTGCGTGATTGATTACTTGCAATCTAAGAAAATTAAACATAATATTGATGGCAGGCTTAGATCAAGAAATTTTGAAAGACAGCTGAATGACTTAGAAGTCAACATAAATTATAATACATTTTGCAAGTAAAATCATTTGTTGGTAGTTCAGAATTGGGGGCTTTCCAACTCCCAGAAGAGTCCTTTTATTTCTAAATTTTCAGTAAGAGGAACAAAGCCTTCTCCGGATTTTATTAAAAACAAAACAAAACAGATCCCTTTGGGAGATTTTCAGATTATTAAGTTGCAAACTTCAGAATGCATGGACAGAAAGGCTTGTATTTTTTTTCAAACACTCTATTATACAGAATTTGCATTAAATATATCATGTCCTCATTTGTTATTTTAGAAGATATAAAGTTGTTCAAAGCTTTAAATTTGTTGATATTGTCAGCTATTTAAGTGCTCATAACTGGATAACAGCAATTAATAGGAAAACTACAATATACTTTGTGGAGAGTCTAACTCTAGGCATATACACATATTACATTTCTTGTTTGTTCAGTCGTATGTGTGTATGTGTATATACACGTGCTTATCTCTTCTATCAAGGGAAAGGTTCATTTAGAAGACATAACTTCACCATCTTGAGAAAGAAGGAATTGAACCTGGCAACTACAGAAGAACAACTCCATTTGTCTGGTCCTTATTCTAGCACAGTGAAGAGAGGCTGAGGACTGCTACCAGAAATGTAGAAGAGCTTACAAGGAAGCACATGGAAGAAACAAGAGAAGTAAGAGCTAATAACAAAGTTTTAAAGATGCCTGTGGTTTTGTTCATTGTCTTTCATTAAATTGATGCATTAAAAACTAACATTTGAATATCACTGTTGTATAGTTTGCAAAGCACCCATATGTATGCTTGTTTTTTTTTTAAATGAAACGTGGCAACAGTCCGTATTAGTTTCCAGTAGTGTACATGTACAGGATGTTGCCCAGAGATGATTAATTGAACATCCAAACAGGTCTGCTCAAAGTAGCTTTCATTATCTTGGTAAAGTCATCCTTGTCTCAGGAGCTGACCTTGCAGGTGACTCTTTGAAGACTTAGAAACCTGATCAGTCAGCATACTGTCAGAGGATCTGCTCCTCAAAGATGGGCTTATGTTTACCAAACTCATAGAGATGTTCGTAGGAAAACAGACAAGCACTTATTAACTGACAAAAAGAAATAAAATTGCCAGAAGAACCAGACACATGTTTCTGGTGGCTGATGCATTCTCTTACAGGTACCTTACATGGGAAGCCAAATTTTAATCAGATAGTTATTTGGTGAACAAATGATTCTAAATTTTTACAGCACTGTCTGAGATAGATTTCTGTAAGAGGGCTATCTACACCCACCTTCATCTCTGGACCTCTTACATCCTAGGACCAGGGCACCTAGAACTCGGATGGGTAGATAATGCCATTTTTGTACTCTGTTATCTCTTTTTGATGTTTCCAATACTGATCAACCTACTTTTTGGCATACTCTTTCTTTAAATGAGCTAATGAATTCTCTCAGGTTGCCTGGAAATCACTCTGCTGTGTTTCCACATCTTAGCTCATGCAGGTAACTTACTGATTTTTAAATTTAGTTCTTAAAGGGCAATCCAATTTCCAAATTCTTGAAGAATGCAGCTCCTTTAGAACAAAAAGCAGTATAGCATAAAGCATGAATTTTAACATTAGGCAGATGGGGTGAAAAAATTGCCTTTAGCATTGTCTTTCTGAGCTCAAAATTCCTATCTGTAAGATGGACATGTGAATAGCTTCTTCAAAGGGATTTGTGAGGTTTATACAAGTTAATGTGTATAAAACATTGCACACAGGTCCTTGGCACCTAGCAAGTATTCAATAAATTATAGCTGTGATTATTAGAAATGGATGTTGTTCCTGCCATTTTAAAGAGGAGGAAACTGAAGCTTACCAGGAAGTGATAAAGTTGGACTGCAATTCCTGTGTTCCTTCTATTATACTATTTGGATTTTTGTACATATTTTGAGGAGTTTCCCAATAGTCTTCCAAGCAATTCAGGAAAATGCAATTCAGTTATTTTGGTGGTTTCCTTCCAAGCCATTTGACATAGTAAGAGCCCAGTCTCTGGTTTTGGTCCACCTGACTGTGAATTCTAGCTCTTCCCCTTATTCCTTGTGTGACAAGGCAAGTCTCTTAGCTTCTCTAAGCCTGCTTCCTTACCTGTAAAGTGGGAGAATAATAGTCCCATATAGTTGTGGTAATAACTAAGTATTTGATGTCCTTAATACAGTCCCTGGAGTATATGGTTAGCTTTCCATGTGTTACTAACATTAGCTGCATAAAAGTACCTTTTGTGAAGCTGTCATATTAACTAGAAACTGTTTTTAAAGAATACTCAACAATTTATTTTAATGTAATCTCCTATTAACATGTAAGACATCTTAATTATCAGTTTTAGCAAAGCAGTATAAGCCTAATTATTGTGTAGATTTTTCTCTGTTCATGGGTATTATGACCATATTTCCTAAACCACAGATAAGGAGACTTGATTTGAAACATGTTATGTTGATAGAAAAAAATATTAGAGATTGGGATTGTCCCAGAAATTTGTGGTTGTGTGTCATCATACTAACAAGAAATATGGTGTGTGATAACATAAGACAGCTGGAAGAAAGTTAAGGGCGAGAGACCCACACTTAAGGAAAGCTGAGTTTTCTGTTTATTTCTTAGATTATAGTCATGATAGAATGGTGATCTATTAATGGCTTTTTCATTTACTGGGCTTTTAATATGGGTTAAAATATGAGCCATAGACTAAGAGTAAGAAAATGTATTATTTTCTTTTTAGGTGGAAAATTATGCAAACCATGTCCATAACTTAACAGAGGGAAGAAAAGCATTTTCTCACGGTTATGATAAGGAAAATGAACAGCTTAGACATGAATTTAAAGTGCTCCAACTCAAACAGGGTAATTTTTCCTTTTGTGAAAATGTAATTTTTTTTCCTAATTCTAAAAATTAATATGTGACAATTATAGAAAATTTGGGAAATGTACAAAAGTAGAAGGAAGAAGAAAAAACTACTGTATATATATTCCACTCCAAGAAAAGTACTTCTAATGTCTTAGGTGTATTTTCTGCCTGTCTTTTTTGAAGTGTATATTCTGAAATAGTCTGAAATGTGTTTGTGAGAGAGTGCAGAGTGGTTGTTTTTTTCAGCATCTGTTACAGCATTTACCACACTGTATCATAATTACCTGTGTCAGCTCCTCTGGAGCAGAGATCATGTTGTTGTCTTAGTGGTTTCTGTGTCCCCCATAGCACCTAACTTGTAAAGTACCTAGAGTAAGGGAGGCAAAACTTTCTCTCTTCCCTCTCTGGGGGGTCTGAGAAGTAAATTGATACGAGACAGATTAATAGGAGAAAAGCATACAGATTTATTTAATGTAAGTTTTACATGAAAACAGGAACACTCATAAGGAAATGAAGACCCAAAGAAGTAGAGTCAATCACTCAAATACTGAATTGGAAAAGAATAGTAAGTTGTGAAAAAGCAACTAAATGTATGGAGAGACTTAAAAGATAAGAGTTATTTTAGCAAAGTCTGGTTAGAATTCTCTCACTCTCAGCTTCCTATCTTTGATGGGAAGAATGTTGCTTTTCTTGTAGTATAAAGAGGGCGTCTTTCAACATGGGAATTTCATCTATTTTTAAGGAACAGAAAGAAGGAAGGTCAGAATGATCTGGCACCTTCTATTTTTCAAGTGCCTTTAACTTAAAATAGTCAATATGCTAGAGTGGTATATTTTTAACTCCTCACTAGTATAGTAAGGACTCAGAAAATATTTATTAAGCACTTCAAAGCTATAAGGGAAAATACGGATATCACTGTTTTAGAATATTCTACATTTGTTTTACTCCACAAATTAGATGTTATTATCATATGGTCAGTGATTATATTTACCACACATTTATTATTTTCTTTACTCAGCATTTTTTTTCTTGCAACTCAGATATTCCATTTGGGATCATTTTCCTTTTTTTCCTTTTAGAACTTCCTTTTACAGTGGTCTATTAATGAAAAAGTTTTTTTCTTTATTTTGAACCTCAGATGCAGAGAAAGTTGAGTTAATCATAGGACATATTTCACATGTACTTGACTCTCACTTTTTCTTTTTCCTTTCTTGCCTTCCACTGTATAGGTCGAGTTTTCTTCTGATGATTTGAAAGTTTGCCTTCTATTGTTATTCATTTGGTGGTTGTATTTTAAGAGTTTTCTTTAATTTCTTCCAGTATTTTTAGTTATTCTAAGTAAGAGGGTTGTTCCAAGGCTCTAATCTGCCATACTGCAAGAAACAGAAGATACTGTATGTCCTGCTGCCAACATGTGTTTTTACAACATAATTTAGCTCATGAGGGATTGGTAAATGGGGGAATGATGTCACTGTAATGCGGAGGTTTATATACGATTTTTCCCAGCACATGAATGATTTGGACTACCAGCAGCCTCAGAGTTTGTCCATGAATCCTATTCATCCCATGTTCTTTCTCTAGGCTCAGTTTGGCCACATGTTTTGCCTTGGAAGTGGTTATTGCACAGATATCCCCAGTCTTGTGGATTTTGCCTTTGTTTCTATAACTCTGTGATCTCAACTCCTTTTTTAAAAAAAGATGAAATCCTCTATTTACTTCAGAATTCCTTTATTTTTTAGGAATTTGACATACCTCTTTAAATGTACCAGTATAATTACTGGGATTGTCAATGTTTTTTATAGCACCACTGCAGTTACACAATGACAAAGGCTTTGAGTGGCTTATCCCAATATGTTTTTTCAATAAGCCCTATTATTTTTAGTGAAAAACTTTGCAAAATACATGTTTGGTTTTTTTTTCTTTTTCTTTTAGGAGCACA
This sequence comes from Indri indri, assembly GCA_004363605.1. NCBI lineage: Eukaryota > Metazoa > Chordata > Mammalia > Primates > Indriidae > Indri > Indri indri. The sequence continues at coordinate 7,308 of RJWJ010011890.1, read as the reverse complement.
TATGTCCACCACAGCAAAAATACCTGTGTAATCAAAGGATATATTTTGAAAGTAGAACTAATACAATTTGATAGTGGATTTAATGTTGGGTGGGAGAAAAGGAGAGAAGTCACTATTGATCCAAACTTCTTTGGCCTGAGCAGTTAGAATATTGGAGTTTCCAACTGCTCAGAGGGAGGAGATTGTAGGAGCCCCAGTTTGGGAGAGACAGTAAAGGGATTTCTTTTGGACATGTAAATTTTGAGGTATAGACAGCCAAGTGGAAATGTCAAGTAGGCAATTGTGTGTATGTCTGGAATGCAGTGCATGCTGGAGATAGAAATTTGTGAGTCATCAGCATATACCTAATACCTAAAGCCTTGGGACTATCGGAGATAACCTAGAGAGTAAATACAGGTGGAGAAAAGAAGAGGTCCAGGCATTCCAGTGGTTAGAGATTGGCAAGGTTAGAAATCAGCAAAGGAGTCTGAGAAGTGGTGGCATGCAAGGTAGGAGAAAAATCAGCAGACCGTGGTGTCCCAGAAGAGAAATGATGAAAGTGTTTTAAGAAAAGGATGTGAACAACTGGATCAAATGCCACAGATAGTCTGTGTGAAATAGGACTGATAATTCACCATTGGATTTGGCCACATAGACGTCATTAGTAACCTTGACAAGAGCTGTTTCTGTGGAGTGCTGGATGTGAAAGCCTGATTAGAGTGAATTCAGGAAAGCAGAGGGAGAGGAAGAGGAGACACAGGTATGGTCTATCCTTTCTTAAAGCTTTGCTGGAAAGGGGAATGAAGAAATGGTGTAGGAACTGGAGGGGGACATGAGGTTGAAGGAAGGTGTTTGTTTTTTAAAATGGGAGTCACTAAAGCATGTCTCTAAGATGACTATAGTCTTAGCTGGGAAGAAAGTTTGATGAGGCAATAGAGAGAGGAGTCAGCTGCCAGAGTGTTGTCTTTGACATAAGAAATGGGATCCAATGTCCAAGGGGAGGAAAAGGCTGGCCTGGCCTTAGGAGAAAGGATAGTTTGTTAATTCTCAAAACAGGGAAGAGTATGCAGAAGTTGGCAGATTGGTAAAGCGAGCTTGTGGAATTTCTCTTTTCTCAATGAAATAAGCATCAAGGTAATCAGCTGGGAGTGACGATGGGGAAGGAGGTGTTGGAGACTTGAGGAGGGAGAGGGAGTGAAATAATGGTCTAGGTCTATAAAGAATGAGAGACAGAGAGGTAACTGGGAACATGTAGGAGGATTGCTGGGCAGCAGTAAGGGCTTACTTGGGCTTAGTGGACATTAATTTAAAGGGAAACCAAACAGCACTGGTTATGCAGTTTTCTCCAGCCCTGTTCAGCTCCTGGAGTGAGGTGTAGAAGAGATGGAGAGTTGGATTTAAACAGGTTAGAGTTTTGTCAGGCAAGTGTAATGGAAGGAAAGAAGGGCCAGGGAGTTGTGAATGTTTTTAAGGGAGGGATTATAATGACGGACCCTAGAATCTAAGCTGAGTGAAAAAGCAAATGAGAACACGAACAGGGTAAGGAACATTAAAAAGTATTTAAGGTCAATTGTTATAGTTCCCAGTATGGTCAAAACTTGTTCAAATTGAACTAGTAGAAGTACATAGGAAGGGATGATTAGAGAATAAGATGCTTGAAATTGAGGCCAGGGAGAGGCTACAGTTAGTTATTGATAATGACAAGGTCTAGGGAATTATTAATACTATAGAATGTATTAATTATTAAAACTATGGAATCGGTGGCTGAAGTGGGGTAGAGGACTAGATCTTTGGAAGTTAGCTTGTGAAAGGACTGAGAAGCCAAAGCACTGGAATAATCATCTACCTGAACATCAAAATCACCAATAATTTTTGGCAGGATTAGTTGAGTGACCTTGGTCTTGACGCCTCAATCCTCATCTGTCTTGAAAGAGGGATAACAATGGTTCCTACCTCATTGGATTGTTGCAAGAATTAAGTGACATAAATTTATCCCAAATGCTTAGTCCAATACCTGTCATATAATAGGTGCTCAATAAAACAACAGCAGTGATATAGCCATATATAAACTCAAATTTGGGTCCTTAATAAAATTTTCAAAAGATGGTGTCCTTACCCTTTGAAATAAAAATAAAAATTTGAAATAAAAATTTAAAAGTTACGTAACAGTGAGAATGTCTATTGCTTTCAAGAAACTTTTCGCACTATTTTTTTTGTTATTGTTTCTGAAAATTTGCAAACACTCTGGAGAGATGGTGAGAAGAGTGGCAGTATCAGTATAGCTTATTTTTTAATTAATTTTTTATCTAGTTAAGAACTCATTCAGTATCTTATAACAATAGTTATTTGCCTGCATTTCTTTTAACAGTTTTGTTTCTGTTATTTCTTTCTAACAGAAGCCCAAAGAAAGGAAGTTGAAGAAATGTTATATCAAGAAGGTTTGTCCAAAATTGCTCTGAGCAGCCCCAGTGAACAGATTGCATACTTACTGGTGGAGAGAAGTACACTCTTAAGGAAATTGCAACTTGTGGACTCCAAGCTAGAGTCACAAAGATGTATGAGTAGTAACCTACAGAAAGAATTTTCCCAGGTATTCCAAAATTAACTAGATAATTGAATAAGAGGCCAGTTTTAAAATACATTCATTCATTTAATCATTCATTCATTAAAATATTAGGAAGCCAGTTTACTTGTGCTGCAGAATACATGCTTTGGATTTGGATGAACTTTCTCTGCCACTTGTTAACAGTATGACCTTGAACAAGTTACTTAACTTTAGTGAGCCTTGATTTCCGCATCTGTAAAAATCTGGGATCAACTCAACTGCTCCACAAGTTGATCATGAAACTGAAATAATATATGTAAAGCTTTAGAGTAGTACCTCACACTTACTAATTAGCATTATTGTTATTATTTATTGAGAACTTACCATGTGCCAGTCCTTGTGCTAGTAGATGTAGAAACAAAGTCAAATTTGACATGATCTGGACTTGTAAGGAACTTACAAACTAATGGAGGAAAGAGGTAAGCCAGTGGTTGTAGTTCAGTGTGGATAGTCCTATGTTAAAGGAAGATACAGAAGACTAGGAAACTCAGCGGGGAGGGATGAGTCAGACAGGATGGGTAGGGTGACCAAAAAAGGCTTCCAGAGGAGATAATGTTGGAGTAGTGTTTTGAAAGTTGAATATGTGTTAGCTAGATGAAGAAGCTGGGAAGAGAATTCCTAGAAGAGGGGACAGAATTGATACGAACATGCTCGTTTGTGTGAGTGAATGCTGAGAGATGTGGCTGGAGATATTTTCATGAACCACATCAAGGTGATGCTCACACGCTAAGCTAAAGTGTTTGGGCTCAGCACCTGGACCATGCTAGATGTTCCTGGACCATACTGGAGGCATAAACGTATTTTTGAGTGTACGAAAGATCGACTTTGTTTTAGAAGGTAGAAAGCATCACTGAATGATTTTAAGAGGAGAGTTAATGTAATCTGATTCATGTTTTAGAAAAATCATTCTACCCAGATTTGGTTATTATGCATTGTATGCCTGTATCAGAATATCACATGTACCCTATAAATATATGAAACTATTATGTACCTATAATAATTAGAAATAAATAAAAATTAAAAAGGAAAGAAAAATCACTCTAGCAACAGTGGAGGGATGGATTTGCATAAGGACAAGATTGGAAATGGGAACCTTGGGGGAAGTTTTGTAGTAATTAAGAATAAGAACCAAAAACAAGCTCAGAGTGTAAATGGAGAAGGGAAGATCAGCTGAGGAGGTATTAATGAGATGGAATCTATAAAACAAATTGGAAATGGTGGAGTGAAGTCTTGGATGACTCTAATGCCATCTACCCAGTCATTTTTATTTATTTATTTATTTCTTTTTATTTTTTGAGACAGAGTCTCACTCCGTTGGCTGGACTAGAGTGCCGTGGCGTCATCCTAGCTCACAGCAACCTCAAACTCCTGGGCTCAAGCAATCCTTCTGCCTCAGCCTCCCAAGTATCTGGGACTACAGGCATGCGCCACCATGCCCGGCTAATTTATTCTATACCCAGTCATTTTTAGATCATGGTTTTCCACTAGTGGCCAAAAAGAATTAAAACAAATGCTTCATTTCCTTCACTTTGGCTTTGGCAAAACAAAACAAAAAAAAACCCCCCAGATACTCCAAAGGTATTTTTGTTATGATAAAATGTAACCCATAAAATTTGTATTGCATCCCCAATTATATTTTGCTTAAGCTAAGTTGTAATTAGCCTGAGCATAAAATAATCAGCAAAGTCACTTTTTTTTTAGAAATTGATGAGCTGATTCTAAAATTGATATGGAAATGAAAGGCCCTAAAACAGCCAAAACAACTTTGAAAAAGAACAAAGTTGAAGGACTAACACTTCTTGATTTCAAGACTTACCATAAAGCAGTAGTAATAAAGAAAGTGTACTATTGACATTAAGATAGATATATAGATCAATGGAACACAATAGAATCCAGAAATTGGCCCACAACTGATTTTCAACAAAGGCGGTTATTCAATGGGAAATGGATAATCTTTTCAACAAATGATGCTAGAACAATTGGATAGACATATGCCAAAACAAACAAACAAACCAACCCTCCAAACCCTTACTGAGGTTCTGTTCACCCATATAGGGTGATGAATGCCTCACCCTAAACACTACGAGATGGCCACCTGACACTGGTCAGAGATGAGATTGATAGCAATTTATTAGTAACATATACTCATGGCCCAGGGGAGGAGAACACCACATGCCATGCAGGGCTACAAGGGGTTACTCTCAGGAACAGAGTGAACTCACAGATGCTATGTGAGGCAGGCTTTGTAGTAACAAGAGGGGAGGTGCTTCTTGATTCCCATGGGAGCATGTAATTGACTTGTTTGAAAAATTAGTATGAGGACTTAGTGGAATACAACTGCTCTGGCTGATAGAGGAACCAGCCAGGTGGGGAAACTTTCCCTCTGGGTGGGGGCATGCCTGGTGAGAGCTGAGGAACTCACTGTCACAGTTAAGCCTTTCGGTCTCTGTGAGATTCAAAGATTTCAAGGCAGCACATGAAATTTTAGGCCTTACTTATCTCCCATCATATATAAAAATTAACTCAAAATGGTTCTTATGTCTAACTTAAGAGATAAAACTTACAGAACAAAACATAGAAAAAAATCTTAGTGACGTTGGGTTTGACAAGATTTTTGTAAAACAGGAAAAGCACAAATTATAAAAGAAAAATTAATTGGGCTTACTAAAAATTCAGAATGTTTGCTCTTCAAAAGACACTGTTACAAAAATGAAAAGCAAGCCACAGTCTAGAAGACAATATTAAAAAACATACCTGGGCTGGGCGCGGTGACTCACGCCTGTAATCCTAGCACTCTGGGAGGCCGAGGCGGGCGGATCGTTCTGAGCTCAGGAGTTCGAGACCAGCCTGAGCAAGACCGAGACCCCCGTCTCTACCAAAAATAGAAAGAAATTAATTGGACAGCTAAAAATATATAGAAAAAAAATTAGCCGGGCATGGTGGCACATGCCTGTAGTCCCAGCTACTTGGGAGGCTGAGGCAGTAGGATTGCTTGAGCCCAGGAGTTTGAGGTTGCTGTGAGCTAGGCTGACACCACAGCACTCGCCCCAGGCAAGAGAGTGAGACTCTGTCTCAAAAAAAAAAAAAAATTTTAATTTTCTATTTATCTATTACTGGTATTTAAAACTATAATTATTTTTATATATCGACCTTATATCTAACAAGCTTACTAAAATACCATTCACTTTAATAATTTATCTGAAGATTTAAAAATTTTCTACATGTGTACAATTATCTGAGAATAGTTATATAATATTTTTGTTCTTTTCTAATTCTATTTCTTTTAATTTTTTCTTACCTTATACTGACTAGGACCTCTAGTATTATATTAAATAACAGACATCTTGTCTTATTATTGATATCAGAGAGCTATCAGTCAGAGGTTCACTATTATGTATTTTATGTATTATATTTGCTAAAGGTTTTTTTTGTTTTTAATGATACCCTTGGCTCATACCTGTAATTCTAGCACTCTGGGAGGCAGAGGTGGATTACTTGAGTTCAGGAGTTCTAGACCAGCCTGAGCAAGAGCGAGACCCCATCTACTAAAATTAGAAAAATTAGCTGGTTGTCATGGAGCACACCTGTAGTCCCAGCTACTGGAGAGGTTGAAGCAAGAGGATTGCTTGAACCCAGGAATTTGAGGTTGCACTGAGCTATGATGATGTCACTGCATTCTAGCCCAGGTGACAGAGTGAAAAAAAAAAAAGAAAAGAAATTTGAACAAATCCACCAACCTCTGCAGGGAGAACATCAGAAACATTAAGAACTTGTGCAGAAGTCTAAAAAAACCTCAAAGTGAAGTAAAAAAAAAAGTTTACTTAATAGTAGCTAATTACAAATCAGCTTTTACTTTAGAAGTATTCTCTTTGAATATGTTAAAATGTATGGATTCTTATAAAATTATCAAATTGTGCATAAAAGTATTATAGACACAACCTAAAAATTTGGGAAGGAGAAAAAAATCAATCACCCATTTAACACAATAGCTGATTTTTATTGAATATATCAAAATGTGAACAATCAATATATGTTATATTTTTTAAAAAATCACCTTAGGACTGTACATATATTTTTTTTTTATTTATGTTTGGAGCTCCTCTTTCAGGGAGTCCTTTAGAATGTATAGCACATTATTTTAAATATGATCAACTCTCTTCAAGGAATTTAATTTTTTGATCTGGGGAAAGAAATGTTATTAACAGATAAATCTGGTGAATAAAGTATATGCTGGTAATTTAACCATGAGAATTAACCCAAGATAAGGGCAAAATATGTATAATGAAACTGTATGTCACAGTATTATGTTCAAAAAATCAGAAACTAAGGCCGGGCGCGGTGGCTCACGCCTGTAATCCTAGCACTCTGGGAGGCCGAGGCGGGTGGATCGTTCTGAGCTCAGGAGTTCGAGACCAGCCTGAGCAAGAGCGAGACCCTGTCTCTACCAAAAAATAGAAAGAAATTAATTGGACAGCTAAAAAGATATACAGAAAAAAATAGCCGGGCATGGTGGCGCATGCCTGTAGTCCCAGCTACTCGGGAGGCTGAGACAGTAGAATTGCTTGAGCCCAGGAGTTTGAGGTTGCTGTGAGCTAGGCTGACACCTCGCCCCAGGCAAGAGAGTGAGACTCTGTCTCAAAAAAAAAAAAAAAAAAAATCAGAAACTATCTGAATGTTTAAATGATTACATAAGTGATGTTTTACCCACTCTGGAACATTATACA
>RJWJ010011889.1:0-43306 GCA_004363605.1 Indri indri | reverse complement strand
GCAGGACCCTGAACTGCCCCGTTCGCTTCTTTCCCCGTCACCACCCACCGGTCAGGGGCTCCCCGGGACACCCTTCCCCTCTGAGGACCCCTTCCCGCCCCACGCTGCAAGGTGCCTTCCCCGTGCTCTGACCTGCCGGGACACCTGTTCGGGGTCTCTGGTCCCCGGCCGTAGCCTTCCTGGCTGTGGTTCCGATTGACCTCAGCCCCCGCCCCCTCCTCTGCCTTTGCCACGTGGCCTTGCTGGGGGTGGCAGATCACACTCTGGGATTGCCCGTTCTCTTACTCGAGTTGCTTTGAGGGCGTTCCTTGTCTCCCCCCGTGCAGACGGCGTGATGCTCTCGCGGGTCTGCCCTCCCTCCCGTTGTTCGCAGTTGCTTTTGGAGGAGGTAGCAGGTCGCGGGCAGCTAGGCAGCATGTCATCCTCGGCCTCCTGGAAGTGACGTCAAGCTCATTTCTGAGGCTTTTTTTGTGTGTGTGTGTGTGTGTGAGACAGAGTCTTGCTCTGTTGCCTGGGCTAGAGTGCCGTGGCGTCAGGCTAGCTCACAGCAACCTCAAACTCCTGGGCTCAAGCAGTCCTCCTGCCTCAGCCTCCCGAGTAGCTGGGACATGCCCGGCTAATTTTTTCTATCTATATATTTTTAGTTGTCCAGATAATTTCTTTCTGTTTTTTAGTAGAGACGGGGTCTCACTCTTGCTCAGGCTGGTCTCAAACTCCTGAGCTCAAGCAATCCGCCCGCCTCGGCCTCCCAGAGTGCTAGGATTGCAGGCGTGAGCCACCGCGCCCGGCCTTTCTGAGGCTTTTGTTGCTACTGTTCCTTACAGCCCGCTCTTGGTGCCCTGACGTGTGTGTGCGGATCCCATAGACAGTAGGGTGGGAGGGGAGGGGTGTGGGCAGGTCTTGTGCCGTCACAGCTGCGCGACACGCTGGTGCTGGCTGCCACTTTGACCCGAACTGCTTGCTGTCTGGCTGTGTACTGAGGACAGGTGGAGCGGATTAGAAATCCCCCCAATCCCAGAGCCACTGCTGTGCGCTCGGAGCTCTCAGCCCACTGCTTGGGAGGGGGCTCCTTGGTGGATCCAACCCCGGCTCCCGGGATTGGACTTTTCTCCTCCAAGACAGCCCCGAGGTGCTGGCGGTGCTGGGGTCTGAGGTTCTGGGCCAGTCTGGGTGGGTGCCAGGGAGCGTGGCAGAGCCCGGAGCAGGGCCACCTCCCCCGCGTGTGCGCGGAGCCCCGGGCCAGCTGGGACTCGGGCGGATGGTGATTCTTTCTGTCTGGGCTTTGCGGGGAGTGTTTGCAGCGGGCGGGATTCGTGCGGCACGCCCGAGACCGAGACCGGCCTCCTTTCATTTGCTCCTTTCAAGAGCCCGGGGACGGGGCAGGTTGGGCGTCCAAAGCGCCATTTTCATGAGCCCTGAGCCGGGCGCAGGTCAGTTTGTAGTGAAGGCGAGGACGGTGTGGGAGACACGGGCTCTTCTGCCCTTGGCCACGTTCGCGAGCGGAAGGGAGGTTGGGGTCCTCAGCCAGTGAGCGCACCCCCGGGGTCGGGGGGGCGCCCGTTGATTCCGATGATTCTGAAAGCAAGGCCTGGAGAGGAGAGAGCAAGGCCTTCTCCAGCTCGGCCCTGGCCATACTGCCCGGCGGGCCGTGCCCCAGGGGCCGGACCGAGTGTCCAGGGGTGGTGCGTGGTCCAGTCCGCCGGGTGCCCCTCGAGGGACGGCCGCTGCCAGGTGGCGTCATGGCGGTGGGGCCCGCTCTCCTCCTCGTTCCTGTTCACTGTTGATCTCGCCCCAGCGCTGGGAGGGGTCTGTCTCCAGCACAAAATGCTCCTTGAGGGCTGTTGTGCGGACTGAGGAGGGAACTGCTAAGGAAACCTAAATGGTTCCTTCAGGCAAGGAGAAGTGGCCGCCAGAGTGCCTGAGGCGGGTCTGAAGGAGGGACCTCAGTGGTGCCTCCTCCCTCGACTCTCGCAGGAGTAATTAAGGTCGGAGACACGCAAGAAGCAGGGCAGAGTGGCCCTGGGGCCCGAGACAGGACAAGGGACACAGCAGGGTGCGGCCAGGCCTGGGCCCCTGGCTGCAGGGCCGCCGGCACTCAGGCCAGGCAGGACTCGCGACCTCCAGTGTCTTAGACCTTGAAGGAGAAATGCTGTAAAATGCCGTTGTACTCTTTGCACTTGAATACACGCGAGCAACTTTAACATCAGAACACAGACGCTTAGTTGTGCCGAACGGAACAACGAGAGCTGTCCGTGGGGAGTTCTGTAGTCTGTGCCCAGTGGGGTGACGTGATGGAGGTGAGGTGACACAAGGTCCTTGAGGGGCCTCCGAACACGAGTCGCCCCCTTTCCTCCTGCCCTCAGCCCACCTCCGAGCACCACTAACACGACCGTCTCTTTCTCGTCACCAGGGGTCCGGCCCAGGCTCGGCGGTCCCAGGCAGCTCTGGCATCGGAACCCCCAGACAGTTCACGCGGCAGAGAATCACGCGGGTCAACCTCAGGGACCTCATATTTTGTTTAGAAAACGAGCGCGAGACAAGCCATTCACTGTTGCTCTACAAAGCATTCCTCAAGTGACGCGGGACGGCGTGGCGTGCGACGGACGCCTGGGACGTTTTTATATATTTGCAGATTACGCCTTTTTGTAACAAGCAAATGGGATATTGTTTAAAAAACAGCCACCTCTTTACAATGGAACAGTTTTATATTCCTGTTTCTAAATCAACTCTCCAATATGAAAGAAAATACGTTTCTGTAACCGAGAGAATACAGAGGCCTGTGGATACTCCTAAAGGACAATTAAATCTCAACTCATCTTCGATCGAGTGGCCTTCTTGCCAAACAAGCCATATAAAGACTGATGGATCGCTCAGCAAACGATTAGCTGCCCTCTGTCAACGCGCAGCAGTTTCCACGTTACTTGTGCATCCCGTTCAGTTCCATCCGACTTACCATGTAGGTGTGTGTCTGCAGTCGATGACCTCATTGCATTTATTTTATTTTTGCAAAATCGGTTGGCAAAGCAAACTGATTTTTAGACTATTTATCTCCCCCTGCCCCAGTTCAGAATCCTCGAGGAACACATGAGTCATCACAGTGCCGTCGCTCGGAGCGTAACCACACTTCCGCGTGGTAGAGGCCGAGCCCACGAGGGCGGCGGCCCCTGAGTGTGTGTGGTCAGCACCTGTACAAATGCATTTTATTTGCTATAGTTTGTAAAGCTGTAAAGTTAAAGAGATGGAAACCTTTTCAGCATAAATATATTTTACTTGCACTGTGTTTTTTAGCTAAAAGTGAAAACTTAGATTAAATAAAATCAAAGTTGAGAAGAATCATCAAAGACTGTTTCTCAGTGTGAATCAAGTGTTGGAAGCGGTGTATTTTGTCGGTGACTGTACAAGCTCTTCGGCACAGGACACAGATGCTGTGTAAACTATAATTATTTTGCTAAGAGACTGTATGCAAGCCCAGCCCGCTTCGCCGGGCCCAGGGCAAAGCCCCTTCTTTGTACCTATTTTTTTATTACAAATATACTAATTGGTTCTTTATATTTTCAGAGGTTATTGTATGAGATTGTCTATCTATAGTACTTTTATGACTGTAAATACTCTGCGCTCTCCGTGTGAATTCTCACCTTAGACTTTGATTCGCGCGCGCGAACCGAACGCTGATCAGTATTTTTATCAACACCCAGGAACTGTTACACCTTTTATTTTGTCTTTTAGGAAATCCCCGTCTTTCCATTTTTTCATGTAAATTTTGCACAGTTACTTGTTCATATGTAAATATTTTACTTTCAAAAATGAAGTTTTTAATTGCTATTGTTTTATATAGGATTGAAAGAAAATTAACTCCTTTATTAAAAACAAATTTATCTGTATTCGTTTTGCCTGTTTTTCCCAAGATTCCCATTTTAGATTCGCCCGAGGGGTCTGTTTGTAGCTGCCTGTTGGAATTGGCAACTAAAACACAGGCAGGGGCCTCCCTGGTGTGAGCACACTGGTCCCCCGCGACTGAGGGCCTGGAAGCTGAGCTCGCGCCTTGTGCTCTCGCAGCCCGGCCGAGCTGGGACACAGGCGGCGTCTGCTGGGGGCATGCCAGGGCTCTCCTCCTGCAGATGAGCTGCGCGGGGCAGGGGGACCCAGAAACACGCCTGGGTCCTGGCTTAGGTGACCAGATGGCCCCAGCCCTGACGCAGACCCCCATGGCGGCCCTGCCTGGTCTCTGTGGGTGCCTCAATGTTACGGGGCAGCCGCGGTGAATCCCGGCCCCTAATGGGGCGCGTGTCAGAGGCGCAGCTGCTCGCCGCACGCCCACACACGGCGTGAAGTGTGGTCGCCTCCTGCTCTGCTGTGCACTGGCCGCCTCTCCCATCCAAGTGCTAACCAGGACCGACCCTGCTCAGCTTCCGAGATGAGACGAGATCGGATACGTTCAGGGCGGTTTCGCCGTAGACTAGCTGTTTCTTCCGACTGTGCGTTTGTACCTGTTAGTCAACCTCTCTCCACCCCCACCCTGCACCCAGCTCTGGTCACCGCCCGTCTACTCTCTTCCTGAGTATATATTTTTCAGATTAGTGTTTTGCTGTGTTACTGAGAAAAGTGAAATGTAAATTTCTCTTTAAGAAAACAAAAGGTATCCTTATGAAAGTACAAAAGCAAGCCACAGACTTGGAGAGATGTTTGCAGAAGTCACACCTGACAAAGGAATAGGGAATTCTACAGCCCAGTAATAAAAAACAACCCAACAGAAAATGCACGACACGAGCAGGGACTTCACAACAGCTGCGCAAATGGCAGGCGGCGAATGAAAAGGTGTGCGTCATTCCCGGCGTCGGAGAGATGCAGATTAAAACCACGGGGAGGTTCCGCTGCACACAGCCCGCTGGGTCGAATCTGAAAGGCGTATCAAATGACAGCCACGGGACAGTGTGTGCTCACGACTGCCGGCCGATCGTGACATGTAGCCACTTTGCAGAACTTTTGCATTTTCTATAAAGTTAACAAGTCTACCATGTGACGCGGCAACCCCGCTCCTGAATGTCCACTCGGGAAATGGGTACCTTTGTCCACCAGAAAGACACCAGAATGTCTGTAGTGGCTTTGTCCATCCATGGACCTGGTGGTGATGTGCGGTGAGCGGGTGGGCACTGGGGTGTCTGCTCAGGGCGGGGCCCCTGGGGGACGAAAGGAGCCGAACCTGATGCTCCGCAGTGTGGTTGGCCTCGGTGACGCCGAGGGAAAGATGCCGGACACAGGCACCTGCGCCCTCCGATCCCGTTTGATGGAGGTTCAGGCGCAGGTGGGGCCGTCATGGTGGCGGGGTCGTCTGGAAGGGGCATGCGGGCCTCCCGGTGCTGGGAAGGTGCTGTGCGGTCTGCATGGTACAAATACGAAAGCCTCGCTGACAGGTAAGACGTGAGCATCCTGACGCACGCACGTACGGTGCGCCTTGTACAGCGCGGGAGGGCGTGGAGCTGAGCATCGGCCCCCGGCAGGTCGCCTGCCCGCACCTCAGTGACCTGCTCCAGGTGAGACGGGGGTGATGGTGTGGGAGCCCGTCGCTATCAGTGTTGTTATTACAAACCTGGCGACTCTCCAGGCACCCAACTGCTGGCACGTTTCCCTTGAGACAGTGATCTCCAAATGTCATTTTTTTTTTTTTTTTGAGACAGTCTCGCTCTGTCACCCGGGTAGAGTGCAGTGGCGTCACCGTAGCTCACTGCAGCCTCCAACTCCTGGGCTCAAGCGATCCTCCTGCCTCAGCCTCCCAAAGTGCTGGGACTACAGGCGTGCGCCACTGTGCCCCGCCCTCCAAATAAAACTTTGTCTAAAAAAGACAAGGCTCACTGAGCTTCTCCTCCAGCCCTGCCTTCCGGACAGCCCTCCCCCAGGCGGGGCATCTGCTCAGCTCTCGGCTGTCTGTCCGAGCAGCTTCGGGGACACATCCTCCTGTGTCCTTATTGCATACAGCAAGTGCTCAACCAGTGCCTGATCTCACGATGGTGGTTATGCAGTCAGACCAGCCCCACACAGCCTCCCCAACCCCCCCAGGGAGAAGAGCAGGGACAGACCCTCGGGGCGGACCACGGCTCCTACAAACGCATCTCGTTGATTGTCAGGCTGCTTCATCAGGCTTCAGGTCCCTGCCAGGATCTCACACTTTTGAGAAGGGCGGGCATGTGGTAGCTGTTTTTTCCAGAAAGTGCCACGAGCACCTCTCCTGCAGGCTGCCTATCCAGGGGCCGGAGGGTGCGGGCCAGGAGCAGTTGGGGGCCGGCCCCTGGGGAGCCCGACTGGCCATGCTCCTCAGGTGGGGCCCGGGGCGTGAGTGACCGGTTCCTGGAAAGGCCGTGAGAGGGTGTGTTGTGGCGAGGCCGGGGTGGAAGGAGGCCGCAGGGAGAGCGCTTGGGTCTCAGCAGAAGGAAAGATGAGGCTTCCCTTGCTGGGCACATCTGAGGAGGGGCGGCTGGGAGCCACTTTTCACGTCTCATTTGGAAATTCAAAGCACAATGAGACGCCAGTGACACCCGTGAGGATGGCCCCGATGAGAAGACGGACCGGCCGGGTGCTGGGGAGGCTGCAGGGCTCTGGAAGGTGCAGGGACGTGAAACGTTCTGCCCTTCGCAGAAACGTGCGTCTCTTGAGTCCACTCTCGGAGAAGTAAACACGTCCAGGCAGAGCTTGTACGAGAGCGTTCGCAGCAGGTTTATTTGTGACAGCTAAAACTAGAAACAGGCAACTCAGGACGCACACAGGGCAACGCTCAGCAGTGAGGAGTGAGGGGTGGGTTTGCGCGGCGCCTGCCAGCTGCTTCCAGACCTGAAGATGAGGGGTCAGCTGTGCTGGGGGCTGCAGGGACAGACCTGCCACAGGGCACGCGGAAGCTTTGCAGGTGATGGAAAGTGCGTTATCTCGACCACGGTGATGGTTTCACGGGTGTGTAAAATGTCAAGACTTCTCCAGCTGCACACTAGAAATGTGTGCGGTTTGCCGTACGTCGGACGCATCTCAGTAAGGCTGCAGGTATACAGGAATAAAAATTTAAAAAGCTGTGATCCCGTGTGAGGATAGCAACGTGTCCCACGTGGGGTGGGACGAGGCCAAGAGGAAGCAGCAGGGGGGCAGGTGGGTGGGCAGTGAGGAGGGGGTGGCGGCTCTTGCCCCCGCTCCAGGGACAGCCCACTGCCTGCTGACGCTGGGAGGGGTGGGCGGCCCACGGGAGGGAGGTCTGCACCCGGCTGGGGGTGGAGGTGGCACAGCAGGCGTTGCTCGCCCGGAGCTGGAGGAGCAGGAAGGCAGGGAAGCAGCCTGGTCACTTGCCGGAGCCCCCAGATGTGGCCCGGCCTCTGCAGTTCTCTGCCGCTGGGAGCCCCAGATGGCACCAGCTCCAGGAAGCCCTCTGCCTCCCCCCTTGACTGCCCACCCCACCCACCAGCGGCCGTCTGGGTCACTCCAGACTTCACTTCTCGGCTAGCCCAGAGCTCTGAACGTCTCTAGGAGCAAAGCCTGGTGATGACTGAGGTAGCAACACCTGAGTCTCCCTGGCGCTGGCACACTGGGCCACACTGGCTCCACCCCCCTGCTGGGATGGGCGGGTCGGTGGGTGAGTGGTCCTAACCCCCCTCTGGGGGTGGACTGGTGGGGGGCACGTGGCCTGGCCTGTCAGGGTCACCGACACAGGCTGAGGGATGGCTGCGACCCCAGCAGCTCAATACTGCCTCACCTGGACATTTTGCAAGAACTGCACAGAAAGGAAGTCTGCATGTTTGCGGCTGATAGAACATCAGCTTGGTCACCTACGGCCACGTTGGCCACTGCATGGGGAGAGTGTGGCTGAGACTGACCAACACAGAGGCAAAGAGTGAAGGAAGTCTTGATGGCATGCCTGGAGCACCTAGATCCAGCTATGCCTGAAGGCCCAGAGCTGTGTCTTTCCTGGTGGTGTTGGGGCGGATGGCCATGAGAGTTTCACTCATCCATTCAGCCGGGTCTGTGACAGATCCACCTCTGCCCAGAACGGGCTCCCAGGAGTGTGGAGACGCAGGGGAAGCCCCAACATTGCAAACCACGCCCTGGACAGAGAACCCTGCTGAGTCCCCCCTTCTCTTCCTGGGGTAGGTTCAGCAGGAGCAACGGGTGACCCCAACTGGGCTGAGAGGGATGTCGGGGGACGCCAGGAGGGAGCCCGGGGAGGTTCTGCCCCGCTGAGGACCCCAGGAGGTGCCCTGAGGGTGGCTGGGTGGGGCCACAGTGCAGGACTGAGGCGCGCCCCTCATTAGGGCGCCAGAAGAAGGGCCCCACCTTCTCTCGGGGCCCCCTCTGTCTCCAGGTCCTGTGTGTCCCCAGGGCCGAGTGAGGGCAGACGCAGACGGCTCTTGCCCCTCTGAGCCTCAGTTTCCCAGTCTCTGAAATGGGGACGCTGGCAGCACCTTCCAGCCCCAGGGTGGCCAGAGTTCAACCGCGGCGCCCTCGCCCCGCGTGGGGGCGTGCGGGGCCGAGGGGCGGGGCGGGGCCTGTGGGGGCGGAGCCGAAGGGGCGGGGCCCATGAGGGCGGAGCGGAGGGGCGGGGCAATGAAGTCGGGGCCTAGGGGCGGAGGCGGCGGGTCTGCGCGCGACTCGGCCACGGCCGCCAGGGGGCGGTGTGGGGGCGCCCGAGGGGGCCGAGAGCGTGGCCTGGGGGAGCCGAGAGCCCGGCGGGCGGGCCGAGCGCCTGAGCAGGGGCGCCGGGCTGGCGCGCGGGGCCGGAGGGAGGGCGCGGGCGGAAGGGGCGCGGGGGCGCGGGTGGGAGACGCGGGCGCAGGCGGGGCGCCGCCGCCGGGTGTCCGGTGTCCCGGGGGTTGGAGCCCCGAGCGGCCGCGTCCCTGAGCTGAATCGTGGGGGCTGCCGGTGTGCCGGGCCCTGGGGGAGCGCGGTGGGGGACGCGAACCTGCCTCCGTCCCTGGACAGCGCGTCCCCGCACCTGGGACACCCGAGAGTACCCAAGCGCTGTGGGAGCCCGGGAGCCTTCCCAGCACCAGCGACCCCAGGTGGGCGGGGCCCCTCCTGCGGCCTTCCCGCTCCCGGGGCAGCTTAGCCAGGGAAGGTGCACAGAGTCGGGAGGGAGAGCTTGTCCCTCGGACACGGGAACGTGCTGCAAAGCCACTGTAAGCAAGTCGGCATAGCACTGGCACGGGACAGACAGCGGGCCAGAGCAGGGACTCCAGAGAAGATCCCCTGGTGTCTGAGAGTTCAATACGTGACTAAGGTGGTATTTTCGTTTAGAATAAAAGGGTGATTTAATAAATGGCACTGACATGACGTTCTGTCATCTGGAAGACAGCAGAGCTGGACTTCTTGTCCCACGTGTAGAAACAAATTCCCAGTGAATTCAGTTAAGGGGGAAAAACCCCTAAAACCTAGAAGAAACCAAGGGAGCTACTGGCGCAATCTGGAAGCCTACCTTACCCCGGGCAGTGATCCAAAAATTGTCCCTCAGGAGAGGTTGGCCCTGGTGACACCTTGATTTCAGCCCAGGGACGCTGACCTCAGCCTTCTGGCCTCCAGAACTGAGCAAATAAATCTCTGCTGTTTGCAGCCACCCAGTTTGTGGCATTTTGTCACAGCGTCCACAGGAAACAAATGCAACAGTTAATTCAATATTTTAAGGTGAACTGTGCTGGTCAGGTCATGTCTGAGGCTGGGCCGGCCTGTGGTTTGCAGCGTTGACCCCCCCTGGACTCACCGAGGGAGCCCCGCCCTGCCCGGGGCTGGCGTTTCAGTGCATCTGACCAGGCCACCTTGAGAAAGAGCCGACCCTGAGTCCTCAGGATGCCGAGGAGTAGGCCTTTGGGTGGCTGGTCACGGGCACAGGTGACAGAGACAGCAGACGGGACTTCGAGGGGCTTTCCAGGTGTCATTACCGTCCCTGCCTGGCCCTCCCAGCTGTCCCGGGTGATCAGCGCCTCCCCGTGCTGGGCTCCACCGCAAGGGGCACCCCCACCCCGGCAGTTGGGAAGTCAGCACCTTGGATAGTGCCCTGCAGGCTACGGGAGCGGAGAGGGCAGGGGTGTGTGTGTGTGTGTGTGTGTGTGTGTGTGTGTGTGCACGTGCGTGAGTGCGCACTCTGCCATGAGTGCCTGTTTGTGCACGTGTGTGCGTGCATGTGAGTGTGAGTGAGCGAGGTGCGGAGTCTTCGAAGCTGGCTGGACCGAGCCTTCGCGGCCTGCCCTGCAGGTGGGTCTGTGGACCCCTGGCTGAGCAGCCAGAGTCCTGGGGGCTCTGCGGGGTGCAGGCTTGTGAGCTGACCCCTGGATGATCCTCCCAGGGCACAGGCAGGACAGCGACCTCGGTCCAGGCCCTTGCCTCTAGGCCAAAAGCCCCCTACCCTGGAGCTGGGGGGGGTCCTCGGCAGGTCACCTGAGCCCTCCGCCCCCCACCTGGGCCTCGCCCTGGGAGTCTGATTACAAGGCCTGTGCCCCAGCCCAGGCCCCAGCAGTTGCCTAATTGTGGATGTAATTAGCTACTCTGCACCCTCAAAATTAGCAAGTGGGTAATTGCGCCTGTAATTATCAACTGTGCCCGTGGTAATTAACCATGCCAGTGATTTTTTGTTACGCAAGTCATTGTGGATGCAAATTTGTGCCCAAGAAAAGGCTGGGGAGGGGCTGGGGGGAGGGAGTCGGAAGAACCAGCTCTGCCTAGGGTTGGGGGAGGGGGAGGTGTTGCCCGTGGGGTGCCCAGCCCGCTCCATCTGCCCTGACCCGTCTCCTGGGGTGGCGGTGGGGCTGCAGGGTGGGGCAGTGGCTGCAGACTCAGGTCTGACTGTGCCGCTGACCAGCCGGGGTCTTGGAGGCTGTTCAGCGTGGCCTCTGCCCACCAGCCAGCACTGTTAGCAGGGGCGCCACTCTATGCCTTCATGACAAGGAGGTGTGAGCCACTGCTGGGGCCCCTCCAGGGTGAACTCGGGCCAGTGGTCAAGGCAGGCTGGGTCACATGACCAGGCCAGTTGGAGCACTTCCAGGGACCCCAAAGCCTGGTGTGGTGGGACCTGCTCCTGTCTGGGTTCACAGCCTGGGGGCTGGGACTCTACGGTGGGAGGTGAATCTGGGCGTGCTGGCCTGGGGGAGATGAGCAGAGGGAGCAGGGTGCCGCCTCCTCGGCTGAGGCCGGTGAGCCCACAAACTCCAGCTTTGCTTGGGCTCCTATGCAAGTGGCACAGGTTGGTCTTGCTGGGACAGGCACCTGCCAGGCCCCCTTCAGGGAAGGCTCAGGCCTGGGTGTCCCGTGGGCTCAGGGCCCAGCTCCGCTCCTCACCCTCGAGGGGCCCCCAGGCCAGCTGGAGAGGCGTGAAGGTGTCCCCCCGTGGGCAGTGCTCACAGCAGACCCGCCTCGGAGCCACGTGCCATGGCGAGGTCAGGTGCATGGGGTGCACGGGGAGGGAGCCTCAGCTGGGTGGCCGGCGTGTCGGGGCAGCCGGGGCAATAGGATGGCCGTCTGCAGCTACTCGCAGTGAGTGAGCGGCCCCCACAAGGCCTGGCCGTGCTGCTCGGGTCTCCGTCTTCCACAGCCAGGCAGGAGTTGGGAGCAGAGATCTGTACCCAGAGTCCCAGCCCATTAGGCACATACTGACGTCCGAGGGCCTCCAAGGTCTGGCCCAGGACAGTGGGCATTTCCTGGGGACACTGGGGGGACTCTGAAGGTCCAGCACACACGGCAGAGACCTGCGAACCAGGCCAAGCTCACGCCCAAACGTGATGAGCTCTCCCTTGCCCCACGCACCCCGCAGCCCTTTGACCGGGCCCCTGCTGCACCCGCCAGGGAGGACAATGCCCGAGACGGGTGAGCGCTCTGCGGAGCCTCCTTTGTGAGAGCAGTGACCCATCGCAAGGGGATAGCTGAGCCACTCGGATCAGCAGCCCTATAAGGGCCGAGGGACTGGCAAGACCCTTGGTGTCCTGAGCCTTCACCTGGTGAGGACACCTGGACGCACCGTCTGTGGAACAGGCGGGACCCTCTGCACCCTGGCAGCACCGTGACCTGGACCACCCCCCTTCCCAGCCTCAAGACCCCTGAGGAATGAAGGACTATTGTTTGCAAATCACCCAGACCCATGTGTGAGGTTTTAACAGCACAAACAATCTACGACAGCTGGTTAGTGTGGGCGCGGGCCGGCTCCCCTGGCTGGTTAGTGTAGATAATGGCTTGGTTTCCTGTGGTCACGCAGGTGTGGGCCAGAGTATGTCACAGGTGTTCCGTTTTGCCCATCGTCCGTCTGCGTGTCTGGCTCTTACCTGCTTCTGTTTCTCCTGTGCTTAGACTCGGCCTTTCTGGGCTCCAGTGCGGTTGCTCCACCCCTGGAGCCGTAGGCCTTCCCTAGTCTCCGCCTGCGGCTCTGACTCACCCCCAGGGGTGTGGGTGACAGCGGGGCCCCCCATGATGGAGCAGACGGCAGCAGAATGCGCGGACCATAGCCCCAGTCCTCAAGGGGTGCGCCGCACAGACGGCGCCCAGAGGGGCGGGACTCTGTGTGAAGTCAGGACAGGCGCTTTGGTGGGAGGGGCTCTTGGTCTGGGTGCTGGTTACCTGTGTAGATTCCCTGTATGAAAATTTACTTAGGATCCATCTGCTTTTCTGCAAGTATGTTATACTTCAATAAATGTGGTCATATAAAAAAAACGTGAAAACAGAGTTGCTTTTTAGGTTGTAGTTAGGCTTGTGTCAGCAGTTAGGAGATCCAAGAGCACCTTCCAGCGCTCTCTTCTTAGAGGAAATGGAAGCGAAAACCTTCTCTGCTGGGTGAGGCCAGGTGCTGAGGCGCCCCAAATCCTCTCCCACCCGGGGGACACAGCGCGGCTCTGAGCCTCCTCCAGTGCGCTGGCGCCCTGTGTCCTCTCCAGCCTCCTAGGGACGGAGGCGTATTTAGGCATCTCTGCTTTCAAGGCAGAGCCAGGGGGATACAGGTGGCTCCAGGGTTCCCCCTTCTTAAGGTGGGAGCAGAGGCTGCCCGCACTGGAAGCTGTTAACAGGTTTCTGGGCCCTAAAGGATGCACGGAGCAGAACTGGGATGTGAGATTATATTCGGCAAACTCCTCACATGATTTTATACATATAAACATATATATACACACACACACACACAAAACATATATTTATATATATATATATATATATATTTTTTTTTTTAAGAGACAGGGTCTTGCTCTGTTGCCCAGGCTGGAGTATATAGTGGTGTTATCATAGCTCACTACAGCCTTGAACTCCTGGGCTCAAGTGATTCTCCTGCCTCAGCCTCCTGGGTAGCTGGGACTACAGGCATGCGCCACCATGCTTAGCTTATTTTTCTGTTTTTTGTAAAGACAGGATCTTGCTATATTGCCCCGGCTGCTCTCAAATTACTGGGCTCAGGTGATCTTCCTGCCTTGGCCTCCCAAAGTGCTGGGATCACAGGTGTGAGCCACTGTGTCTGGCCTTGATTCTATTTTCACAGAATTGACTTCTCAAAGTCTTTTCAATAAATGATGCTGGAACAACGATGTAATGAGTCTGGACTTTCACCCCCACCGTACCCAAGTATTGATTTGAGATGGATCAGAGACTTAAATGTAAAGGCTAAAACCACAAACTATAAATCTTCTAGAAGAAAATGTAAGAGGATATCTTTGTGACCTTGAGGTAGGCTAAGACTTCCTAGGACCAAAAAGTTGAACCATAAAAGGAAAAAAGTAAATCAACTAGATCTCACTGAAACAAAATATTTCTGCTCAGCAAAAGACACTTTTATTAATTAGTCCATTTGCTGTTGCTTATAACAGAATACCTGAAACTGGGGAATCTATAAAGAAAAGGAATTTATTTCTTACAGTCATAGAGGCTGAGAAGCCCCAGGTGGGGCCACGCCTGGCGAGGGCCTTCCTGTTGGTGGGGACTCTGTGACGTTCCAAGGTGGCCCAGGGTGTCACACGGCTGGGGGCTGAGTGTGCCAAGGGCTAGTTCAGGTCTCTCCTCTTCTCATCCAGACACCAGTTCCCCTCCCACGAAAACCAAATAATCCATTAGCCCATTAACCCATTAATCCAGGAGTGGATTAATCCATGCATGAGGGCAGAGCCCCCAGAACCCAGTCACCTCCCGAAGGCCCCACCTCCCAATCATGCCGCTCGACTAAGTTTCAGCACGAGTTTTGCAGGGGACATTCAGGCAATGTTAAGAAGACAGAAGTCTGGGAGAAAACCGCTTTGATCAGGAACACGTGGCGAGGGCTGCTCTGCAGAGCAGAGCCGCTCCTGGAAATAGAAATGAGCCACCAATGCAGCCACAGGTACAATTTCAAATTTTCCAGGAGTCACGCTGAGAAGTAAAAGCTCTTTTGGAAAACCAAATATTCAGTTATTTCACAAAAGCACTCTGGGGCCCTAAGGACGCACTGGCCTGCCTGCTGGAAGGTCCCAGCTAAACGCCTCAGCCCACTCTTACAAACCTTGATGGAGGGAAACCTGCTCAGAGAGGGCAAGCTGCCTGGCCAGGGTCACACAGCTGCGTCTTGGTGTCCTGATGACAGGCTGGCCCAGCACCCCGGCCAACTGGCCCAGCTTTGTGGGGCCTCTTTGGCTGGGCAGAGCAAGGGACTTGTCCCCACAGCCTGGTTCTGGGCTTTGGATTCCCTGGAGGTCAGACCAGCGGCCACGTGTGGAGGCGGTGGCCTTGCCCGAGAGGCGCTCCAGGGCTCTGCCTGCGGTCAGGTCTCCAACCACCCGTCCCTGCGCCTGTCCGTGTGGGCAGCTGGTTCCAGCAGGGCTGCAGCTCGGCCCCTCCCACCCGGCGCCGTGGCGCAGTGAGGGGCCTCCTGTGCTCTCAGTCCCGGCTCTGTGGTGCAAAAGATCAAAAGGCCCCACGTTGTTGGTGAGAAGAGGGAGCGAGGCTGTCCCCAGGCGCGATGCAAGACCCCTGCTCCGACCTGGGCTGCCGGCGGGATGTCCCTTCTCGCCCGGGCAATGGGGGCTCCAGGTGGCGTCCCCCACCTGGGTCCCGTCACCTAGCCCCCAGCCCTCTGTCCCTCCAGCCCCTGCTCAAGGTCACTGGAAGCTTCTATCTGCCCAGGTCTGCGCCCCACCAGACCCTTCCCCATTTGCTGACCTGTCCGGAGCCCCTCCCCAACCCGTGTGTTTGCAGGGTCCCCCTGCCCAGCACTGCTTTTACGTTTAGAAGGGAGGGGTTGGAGGATCTCCAGGGTGGTCTCTGCTGCTGGGGCAGGGCCTGGTGGGCCTGTGGAGTGGGGGCTGGGCTGGGCCGGACCTCAGGCCCAGCAGGGTGCAGCGGTGGAGCCTGCATGTCCAGCCAGCTCTCTGTGTGTGGCCCTTGGGGACACCTGGGCCATTGGTGTCCACTGCTCTGGGTCACGCTGCTGGCTCTGTGTCCCTGGAAGGCTGCCCAGGGCCACTGGGAGGCCTGAGTTCAAATCCTGCCTCAGTGTCCTCGTCTGTAAAGTGGGGTGACCATAGTGGTCCTTCCATGGCTGATTCTGTGGGACTTAAGAGTAGGGCCTGGGGTTGGGCTTGGTGCTTTCCGAGCACCCCGAGCCTGGAGCGCCCACCAACCTTCGTGTGTGGAAGCCCCATCCCCAGGGCATCGTGCTGGGGAAGTCCCCGGAGTGCATGTCCCCTCCTCTAAGAGGAGGAGGAGGTCTGGACATGTCCCCTGAGCTGCCCTCTGGGGACCAGTGGTGACAGTCTCAGCTGAGCGGTGACGCCGGGCCACGTGCCGGCAGACTGACCAGGTCACTTCAGCCGCCTGAGCCCCCGTGGGCGGCACACAAGGCTGCTCAGGCCTGCACCCACCCTGGGGGGCTCCAAGGTGATGTGAGACCAGCCCCTGGTGCCGAGGAGGCCTGGCCCAGCGGCTCAGGCCTTGTCACATCCTCTGCCCAGGACCAGGGCGTGGCAGGGAAGAGGAAGGTGGGAAGAGGGGAGGGAGGGAAGGGTAAGGAGGACCCTCTGCTGCAGGGAGAGCCTCTGTGGGAGGCCGGGGGAAGCCAGAGGGTGGGGGGACAGGCCTGTCTGGCAGGGAGAGACCACAGGGCACCCAGCCCGCTGGCGTGGGGAGGCTGTGGTCTGGGTGTTACCTGCTGAGTCTGCCGTGGCTGGGGAGGGTTTGCACTGAGAAACGTGGGCAGCCAGAGGCCCGTGTGCGTGTGTGTGCGTGCGTGTGCATGTGCGTGCGTGTGTGTGCATACATGCGTGCGTGCGTGCGTGCATGCATGTGCGTGCGTATGTGCATGTGTGCGCATGCATGTGCGTGCATGTGCATGTGTGTGCGTGTGCGCGTGTGCATGCGTGTGCGTGTGTGCATGTGCATGCGTGTGTGCATGTGCATGTGTGCTTGTGTGTGCATGCGCATGTGCATGAGTGTGTGTGCATGTGCGTGTGTGTGCTTGTGTGTGCATGCACCTGCGCACACCTGCACTTCAGCCCTTGTTTCGTGGTGTCCCCCAACACAGGGGGAGGAGTCCACAGGGCCGGAGGCCACGTGTTGGCCCCTCAGACCACTCTCTGGGAACCAGGACCCTGCAACTGCTCACAGAGAGCCTCGGTCCCCTCCCGGCTGGCACAGGCCTCTTCTGCAGGCGCGTTCCCACGCAGTTGCCCACGCTAAGGGCAGAGGGATGTATGGGGGGTGAGGTGAAGCTGGGACATGCGGGGAACCTGCACACACACAGGTGCCTCGCAAGGGTGGACAGAGCAGGGGTGGGAGGAGAGGGGTGGAAGGCTGTGGGCCGGGCCCCTTCCCTGCAGCCACATCTCGGCACCAGACTCCGAGGAGTCCGCGGATTCTGCGTTTGGGCCGGGCCTTCCGTGTGTCGCGGAGCTGTATTTGCGAGGTAGGAGGGGAGCAGCTCTTGTTTAACAGTTTGTGAGCTCAATGCGTAACCTGTGCAAACTTAACTGTCTGGACGTGTGGCACGGGGGCCTCCCACGTGTGGGCAGGGGGCGGCTGGTTCACGGCTGTTTCCCCAGAGCCCGGAGCAGAGCCTGCCATGGGGCAGGTGCTCGAGGAGCATTTGCCGGGTGGATGGATCCCGCCGGCGACACCAACCTCCCGGTGTCCGTTGCCTGCCGTCCCCAAACACCAACAGCGTCTTGAGTGCATGAAAGAAACGAAGGCAGGTCGAGGCGACTACTTCAAAGGGGACTTTATTTACTCCTCGGGAGCAGTGTGCCGACGCCCAGCTCCCCGGGACACCGCAACTCCGCAGAGCTGGCATTCAGCTCGGAACCAAGACAGCCTGGCACTGAAAACACATTGAAAACATTGACTCTCTGCCCTTTTTTTTCCTTTTTTTGTTTTTTTGGTACAAAATGATACAAACAACAATACAAAATAGTTGTGCTGTTGACGGTTACAAAAAAAGTCGGAGCGTTTGTCTAACTGCGCAAAGCTCAGAGTTGCAGTGTGAATACATCGTACTCCAGTTTCTTTCCCCAAAACAACCACGGTCATGCGGGCTGCTACACATTTTGTCCATTTTCAAAAAGAAACATGCAAAAAAAAATCAGAATGGAAAAAGGAGAGAAAGGAGACGTAAAATGCGTTCCAATTGTACACAGAGGTGGATCCCCGGACGGGTCGCATCGCGCAGAATCTACTTATGTACACCGCGTCGCTCTGCGGGCGGGAGCTTGCTCTGACTTTTCCGGTGCTGTTCCCTTTAGCATCGGCAGAAATGGAAACTCCCCCTTCCCCGACTTTCTACCTTGGAGAGAACAGAGTTGTCACCTCCATGGACCGTGTGTGTTGGCTGGTGCTCTCGCTAGGGAAACTGAGGCATCTCTGAGGGCCTGACAACTGCCATGACTCTGACTGACACTTTGGTGGTGGGAGGCCTAGAGTTTGGATGCGCTGAAAGACACGAGAAAGAGAAACCGGCCGGGCCAGGAGTTGGGGTGCCCAGGCCCCCACAGGCGCCGTGGCCCGGGCTGGGGGCTGCCTGCTCTTCCTGCCACCCCACCTGGTGGCGCGGCTCTGCCAGCGCGGAACAGGAATTCCCTAAAGAAACAAACCACCCCCTTGCACTCTGAGCTGCGGGTCCCCTAGTCCGCCGTGTCTACAAGCTACAGAGGAGACGTGTACACTTAGCTAACTGAGTTCAGAGGGGATCTGGGAGGGCGGGGGAACCCCATCTTTCTCCGGCCCCTGGGGCTGGCTGGGGTGAGGGAGGGGAAGCGGTCCAGCTGTTGGGCAGCGGGGACGGGCCTGCGAAGCCCACGGATGTCCCTCCAGCTGGTGCCGCCGCTCCAGCCCGTGTGATTTAGGCAAAGTGCAAGGGGCTTGGCAGTGACGGGCGTCGGGAGAGGGGGTGCTGCAGGGAGGCAGGTGCGGACGCGGCACCCGGCTCTCCTGGGAGCCAGCGCGATGGGGGTTTCCTGGGAGCCCAAGGCGGCCTCAGAATTTCAGAGACAAGAGTCACAGTCACACCGAGGACAAGCCACTCACACTCCTCAGGCTCAGAACTCGGACTGAAGGAGGAACTTTCCAAAACAACACAAACAGAAAATTCCAGCTCCCCTCCTCCGGCCCCGCCCGCCACAGTCTTCCCTGGCTGTGACGGCCACGCCCAGAGCTCAGGACATGCTCGTTTGCATAGCACAGCTTAGCGGGGGAGCTGGTCCCCACGTCACCCCTCGGCCTCCGGGGGCCCCGTGCCTGGCCTGTCTACACGAAGGGCATCTGGCACACGTCACGGTGCCCCCACCATGGTGCCCCCACTCGGGGGCCTTGGCGGGGTTGGAACGGCCAGAGAAGGAGCTTGTGACCCAGCTCGACCCGCGGAGGGGGCACAGAGTGGGTGATGAGTTTGGTTTGGGGAGGGACCCTGACGTCCAATGGGACATGCCATGAGAGTGGCACACGCGTGTGCACTCGGGCCGAAGCAGTTTGGAAAAGGGGTGACCTTGGCAATGGGAAAGGCCAAAGGCTGATGAAGTCAATGGACCCGAGACCCCCGGTGGAGAACATGCTGCCCCCGCAGGTACCTGCTCCTGCCCCAGCCTTCCGGGGCTCACCCTGACCCCGACCAGCAGCTGTGGGTCTTGCTCCTGGGGTCCTCCTTGTCCTTTGTCAATGCTGGGAACCCCTCTCCCCAAGGGCGGCTCTGGGACCCTCACCCCCTTCCCTGGGGAGTGTGCTGTCTCCAGCCTGGGAGAGCCAGAGAGCTGACCACACGCAAGGACTCCCCCGCGAGGGGAGAGAGGCTGCTTCCTGCCCAGAAACGGTGTCCTGGAGAGAGACGCACCATCCTGTGTGCAGAGGTGGCTGGAGCTGCTGCAGGAGGTCCCTGGACACAGTCCCTTTTGCTGTCCTCCCCAGTCTGGCTTGAGAGTCAAACACCCATGGAAAGAGCAAGGCCAGCTCTGAGGGACAACGGCACCCCCGTCCCCGGGGGCTGCTCGCGGCTGACAGGGGTCCGAAGGAAAGGAGCGGACAGTTTCTGGTGTGTGGAGCCCAGCGGCAGCTCTGGGACGGGTGGGGGGTCTCTCCCCAGCCCTCTGGAGCAGACTGGGAGCCGCGGGCAGGAGCACAGTCCACACGGGGTGCGGTGGGGGGACAGGGGCTGCCAGATGCCCTGCAGGACCGAGAGCCTGGCTGTCGTCTCCAGCCGGGAAGAGGTCAGCGTCCCTGACACCTGCATGGCCCAGGGGGTGGCCAGAGGTGTGGAAAGCAGACAGGCGTTTGGAGTGATGCGTGTTCTTGGGGCGTTCGATGGGGTCCCCTGGAGCCCAGTCACGAGGGGTGCAGGTCTGAGCTGTGACTTCTTGGGACAACACACTCTCCTGGCTGGCATTCGGGGTGACCGATGGCCCTGATGGGGGCTGTGGCTGGCTAGGGGGTCAGGGGTGGCCAAGGGCACAGATGGGAAGGTACAGGATGGTCCGGGACCCCGTCCGCCCCAGCTGTTCACAGCATCTGGGAATGGGGGAGGAGCGGCCACAAACGGGGTGACAGCCAAATCCGCGGTCCTGCCTTGGGCCGTCAGGGCTTGGCCAGCCCCAGGGGACCTTTCCGCTGCAGGAGCCGAAGGCCGAGCCCGGCCCCGGCTGGCCTGGGGACCCCCGGGGGCCCAGGGCACCCTGACTGTGCACAGCAAAGGCTGCTGGGATTTGGACCCCAAACTTGTTTGTTCAAATGAGTCACCCACTTCCTTTTTCTTAAGAAAAGACCAATTAAAAAAAGAAAAAAAGGAAGAAAGACACATTCTCCCCCGTTCCCTAATTGATGCGTTCGGCGCTGGGCGGGCCGGGCCGGGCCGGGCGGAGGGGAACCTGCCTGTCTGCTCTTGGTCACTCCTGAGTTTGAGGGAATCTGACACGTGTACCAAAAGGCACTTTCATTTTTTTTTTTTTTTTAAAAACAGTGCTTCTGCTCTAAGAAATTCAAGTTAAGACAGGTGCCTCTCGCCCTCCTGCAGGGACAGGCCGGCTACCGAGGAGGGCGGCGCGGGCGTGCGTGCGCCTGGGGTGAGTGTTCATGCTGGACGGCTCAGTGCTGGGGAGGGCGGGGGCCCCTGACACACCACTAACGACGTCGCGGGAGAGTCGCGCACCGCTGCCTCTGCGCAGTCCTGCGCCTCCGGTGTCCGAGCGTGGCTCTCGATTCGGTCCGAAGACGCGCGGGCGGCTAATCCTCGTCGCCGCCTCCGTACATGTCTGCCAGCTTCTTGAACCGGGGCCCCCAGTCGTTGAGGTAATCGTAGTCTTGGTCCCCGGAGCTGGACGAGTTCAGGGAGCTGACGGAGCCCGCGGTGGAGCCGCTGCCTTCGTAGTCGAAGACCAGCAGCGAGTCGTAGGGGGGCGCCGTGGGGTCGTTGTCGGCCGCTCGCAGCCCCTGGGGTCAGGGAGACGCGGGTTAGGGCGAGGCCGCGCCGTCTCCACCCAGGGGCCCAGGGCGGCCGGTGGGAGCTGGGGCAGGGAGACCGGGTTACAGGGCCAGGCACACAGTAGGTGCTCAAGAAGCGCTCTCTGCGTTTCACGGAAGGGCTGTCAGAGAACGGAGCAGGGAAGGGCATTTATGAAAACCGAGGCTGGCGGGTGTTGGGGGGCAAACTCGGGTGCCAGCAGCGGGAGGTGCGTGGGGCTGGGGGGCGGCTGGCAGTCGGGAACCGGAAGTAAAGCGAGATGCCCCAGGAACAGCATTTGGCAACGTGGCAGGGGCCACCCCCTCCTTCGGCCCTCGCGGTGTGACCTCCACCGCCAGCACCTGCTGTGCGTGCAGCCGGCTGCGGGTGCCCTTGGGTGCAGCTCTCCCCGAGACTGCGGGAGTGGTGGGCACGCGCCCGGTCTCCGGCCCCACGGCGGGCGACTCCACAGTGCGTGTTTTGTGCCGGCTCTCGGAGTCTCCAGCGGGAGGGAGCCCCAGGTGCCGACGGTGGTCGCGGCTGGATGGGGCACCTCCCTGGCTCCCTCTCTCCCCTGCCCGCCCGCCCCACCCACCTGTGCTCCCCGAGATCAGCCCCCAAATCCTGTCTCTTCCAGACCGCAGACTGCGACCAGAAGTGAATTCAAACCGAAAGCAAACTCCAGTGGGCGAGGGAAAGCTCCCGCCTGTGGGTACAGACGTCAAACTGGACGTCGTAAAGGACCCGGGGCTGGGCCCACCTCCCTGCGCCCCTGTGTCCGCCGCTGTGGCCTCCGCGGCGAGGCAGGGTCAGCGGCTGTCTGCAGCGCTGGGCTCTAACCCCCTAGGCTGTCCCCCGACACCAGCTAGGTGAAGCCAGTGCGGAGGGAAGGGCTCAGCTGGTTAATACCCTGTGCAGTTAAATGTCGATGCTTTTGCTGAAAACCGAGTGCTCACAGACTCTGGGGCTAAAGAGAGAAGGGACAAGAGGTTTCACAGCAGGATTCAAGATCCCTCGTCTTTCTAGGGAGATGGGGAAGGGGCACAGCTTCACGTCACGTGACGTTTTGGGCGCAGGGATGTCTGGGTCTGAACTGCACAACCTGCTTTCAGGTGGCCGGGGGCCTGGGCAGCCCGAGCTGGGCCGCTCCGAACCTTCTCTTCCGTAGCTCGCTGCCGTCGTGAATTTCTTTCCTCTGGGGGATATTTTTCTCTGGGTTTATCTTGCTGTCTTTTTTTCTAGCTGCTTGAGCTGAAAGTTCAGCGCCTTTAATTCCTGCTGTCCATTCCCCACCGAGGTGTTTCAGGCCGATGCTTTTCACCGGTGCCACCCGGCCAGCCCGCCCGGGCAGGGTGCCCTCAGCTTCACTCGGTACTGAATGCTTGGTGGTTTTCATTTTTAATTTCCTCTAAGAGTTATTTAAAAAGGGGCTTTTAATTATAGATTGCAGGACATACTTTGGGGGTTTTAGACTTTTATCACATCAGAGACAGTGTTGCTGGGGCAGCATCCACTCTCGGGCGGTCGTAGGGATGGCATCTGTGGCCTGGCCGGCGACGTGCTTTGGGGAGTGTTCTGAGACATCTGTGTGTGTCTCTGTTGAGTCGATCCCGGGGTTATTGTCACTTAAACGGATTCTTTTAAAGTTAGGTTCTGACCCGGGACGAGCTGTCAGCGCTGCGGGTATTTGGGAGCAGCCGGCGAAAGCACAGGGGCCCCCGCTGGCTGACAGGGGCCCGGGGACAGGACTCTGCAGGGCCAGTGCGGACAGAGCCGAGAGAGCAGCTGCGCGGAGGCGGCTCCCGGGGAGATGTCTGTCCTGGTTCGGGCTGTTCCTCCAAGTGCTCCCCCAGGAAGGGTGACGGCAGCGACACAGGAGGTGGGTGCCCTGGACGGAGCCGAGGGCCGCCCTGGCTGCGTCGAGCAGGTGTTGCAGACTCGGGCAGACGGGAGCTCAGAGGCTGCGTGTGCTGCTCGTCAGGTCTTTGGCACCAAATTACCTACAAACCCCAGGGTCAGGTTGGGCCTGTGCTCAGGTGGCAGCTCCGGAGGGAGGTCACCTCTGGACTGGTTCCCACCTGCTGTGTCCGGCTGCACGGGGTGGGAGGGGCGTTGGCCCAGGCCTGCCAGAGACCAGTCGTCCTCGGGCTGCGCCCGCCTGGCACGGGGGTGAGTGGAGACTAGCGGGGGCGGGGCGCGTGCTGACGGCAGTGGGTCAAGTCCGCGAACGGCGCGAGGGGCTCCCTGTACCTGAGTCCTGCACTGCCGTCACCTCCCTGCCTCTCCTGAAAGCTGTTCCCACCGAAGCACCTGGGCAGCTGCCCTGAGTCTTAGGGAGCACCTGCTGTTGCCGAGCCCGGGAGTTAGTCCCCGCCCTGCCCAGGGTGGGACTCAGTCCTTGGACGGAGGAGGATGCGGAGGCAGGAAATCGCCCAGGGCCACACGGCTGGTGTGGCAGGGCCAGCCCTGAACCGGTCCGATCCCCTCCTCACCCCCACGCAACGCTCCTGTGTGTGTGTGTGTGAGGGGTTTCATCTTTGGAAGGGACACCCTGCTCGGGCCCTCCCACGGCCGGGCACCCACCTCGTTGATGAAGTCGCCGATGTCGCCCGGGTGGGGCACCACGGGCCTGGCTGGGTACTGGGGCTCGGCGCCCACCGGCCGCTCGTCCACCCGCCGCACCCCGGGCGCCTTGCTCAGCACGTGCTCCATGGCTTCTGGCTGCTGCAGCTGGCTGAGGTCGTAGTCCTGGGGGGGCAAGTGCAGTCAGGGGGAGGCTGGGCAGGGGGTGAGGGTGCAGGGACAGGCGGCGGAATGCTGTGCCCTTGTCCTGTTCCGTGCCCTGGGCCCTGGGGGCAACTGCCATCCCGTTTCGTCACCACTCTGCCCCTCCCTGAGGCCCGCATCCTTGCCTTTCTCCCGCAGGTGTGTTCTGTGCCGGCTGCCCTCGGTGGCCTGGTGCTCCAGGGTGACCCCCGCCAGGCTGCTCAGTGACAACGTGCACCCCGAGTGTCAGAGGAGAGGGCCGCCCTCCCCCCGCGCACCTTCCTCGGGTGCTCCTTGTGGGCTGGGACGCAGAGGGGTTAAGGGCTTGCCCCGAGTCCCCTGGCAGCCAACCAGGCGACTCCCTGAGTCCACCCTCCTGGGCGCTGGTCCCTGTCCCTGGCACTTGGCAGCCTCCAGCACATGGGCGCGTCAGGCCAGTGGGCAACTCTGTTCCCGGCCCCCCCGAGCCTCCCCATCGCGGGCGCAGGGCGGCACTGGGCTGGGCGTGGCTGCAGGGAGGGCGAAGGCGAGATGGGGCGTCACGGGCCCCTCGCGGAAGGCACAGCCCAGCCCGGGCCGGAAATGTGACCTGGGTTGGGGGGACGGGGTCTGGGAAGCTGCCCTCCCGCGTCCGACTCTGCACGTCCTGCAAGGAACGTGTGACGCCTTCATGCCGTGAAAAAGGCCAAATGTCTACTGTTGGCTGAGAGCCGGACACGTGAGACCCGTACACGCGAGAGCCGTACACGCGAGAGCCGGACACGCGAGAGCCATACACGTGTGGGCAGGCCTGGGCCACCCCGGTCTCACCTGGTCCTCCTCGCCGCCGCCTTCCTCGTCGTACTTGAGGATGTTGTCGCGCACGTCGTCCTCGGGGTCAATGAGCAGCTGCTTGGTGTGGCGCTCCTTCTCCCGCCGCTTCATCCACACGACGAACAGCAGGACCATGGCTGGGGGAGGGGCCGCACCTTAGGCAGGGCGTGCGTGTGCGTGTGTGCACGCCTGTGTGTCTGTGCAGGCATGCCAAGTACACATGCAAGTATGACCATGTATGCCTGTGCGTATGCACATGTGCATGCCTGTGCCCGTGTGCACATTCGTATGCACGTATTCATGTTCCATTCATGTCTGTGTAAGCGTGTATCCACGTGTATGCACGTGAGCATCCGTATACATGCACATGTATGCACTATGTGTGTGCCTGTGTGAGTGCATGGATCTCTGTGTGTGTATGTTGTGTGCATTTGTGTTCATGTGTGTATATGTGCACATACATCTGCACAGATCTCTGTGTACATGACTGTGTCTTCACATGTACTTCATGTGTGTGTATGCTCACTCATGTGCAGGTGTGGGTGGGAACGAGGGCATGCATTTGTACGTGTGCATAGTGTGTGTGTGCTGTGTGGTGCACACGTGTGTGCCCAGGAATACTTCCGTGTGTGCAGTTTCCGAGGCAGAGCTGGCCGGGCTCATGCCCTCTCTCCTACCCGCTGCCTGGGCGCTGGGAGAGTATTTGAGGTTTTTATCGACTTATTTCCCTCCCATACCCCATTGGAGGAGGAGGCCGGCTCAGCGCAGACCTTGCTGCTGTGGGTGGGGGCTGAGGGGCCCACCTGGAAGTCCTTCTGACAGTCCCGCCTCCCCTAGCGGGAGGAGAGGGCTTTGGCGGAGGAGGTGACAGCGAGGGCTTTGGCGTAGGAGTCACAGAGGGTGGGAGAGGGATTCCCACCCCCCGCCCCCCCTTGGAGGAGGCTCTGCCTGGGAGGGGACCAGGGACGGGGGAGCCCAGAGAGGGCTTTGCGAGTGGCCCTAGGGGTCCTGCTCCCGAAGGGCCCCTGGGGAGGGTCCGTGCAGGCTGCAGGGGACAGGCGGGCAGCCCTGCCCAGCACCGGGGGGCGAGTGGGCGCAGGCCGGGGGCTTTTCCCCAAACCCGAAGGACGCGGGTGCAGGCTCAGAGGTTCAGGTGGAAACTGAAGAGGCCGCGCCCCTCACCCCTCGCCGGTGGATGGAGGGGTCCCCTCCCCACCCCGAATCGGCCCCTCCCTGCCCTTTGGTCTGTGCCCAGCCTGCTCCCCCAGATACTCTTTCTGGGGTGCCTCTGCTCCCAGGAAGGGCCCGTGGACCGTCTGTGCTCTGCTCCGCGGCTCTGCACGGGCTCGGGACGGTGAAGCTGCCTGCGCCCCGTGAATGCCGGCACACGTCACTCCACTGCATCCTCCCCCGCCGCAGATGTGCAGCCCTCGGCCCAGTAGTGCCAGGCAGAGGGTGGGCCGAGTCGGGGTGACCCAGGCCAGAGAACAGGCCTTTGGAGCGTGCCCGGGTGCTGTGACAGGGATCCTACTCGGGGAGTGACCGGCAGTCTCTCCTGCACGTGCAGAAGGCCCGAGGTGTGGCCAGGGGACCCTCCCTGGTGTGGCCCAAATTGTGAGAGAGGGACCTGCAGACCAGGGGGGAGGAGCCCCTGAGTGAGAACCTAGAGCCTGGTCTTAGCTGGACAAACGCCGCAAGACAGAGAGGCGGCCAGCGAGGCCAGCTCCGAGCTCACAGCGGCACTCAGGTGTGTACGCAGGAGACAAGATGAATGAGGCTGAGGAGGGGTGAGGAGGGGCCACCCAAACGCCCCCAGTGCGCCCTGCCGGGGACGAGGGGCTCAGGTAGGGGCAGAAGCCACACCTGCTGGTGTTTCCGCTCGCGGACCCTGGCCCCTGGCCCGACCCGCTGCCCTCCAGCAGTGGCCCAGGTTCCCCTGGCTGAGTCACGCAGCCCTGCCCCATGGTGCTGTCTGTGCTGGCCCTGGCATTTCCTCACCACAGGGACCTCTCTGAGGATGTGGCCCCACCTCTGCCCCGGAGCCCCTCCCAGCCCCCCGCGAGGCTGGAAATGGGCCAGGCCTTGGGAGACCCCGCCAGCCGCTCCCAGGCCGGCCCCACACCTGACTGAGGGTGAGGGAGGCCCCATCTCCTGTTACACGTGACCCGCTCGGTGGGGTTTCTGAAAGGGTCCCAGCGGATGGGATGAGGCCGAGAGATGTGGGCCGTGGGACCCGCCCAGCCCTGCCTGTGCCCGGCCACCCTGGGACGGAGACTGGCACCTGTCACGCCCCCGCCCCCCCCACGCCTGCTCCCACTCACTGAGCAGGATGAGGATGCAGATGAGGATGGCCACGATGGCGCCGGTGCCCAGGCCAGCCGCTGCCACCGCGCCGATGGTGGTGCAGTCGCCGTTGTCGTCACACGGGCACACCTTGACTTTGATGATGGACGTGTTGGTCAGGGGCGGGTTCCCGGAGTCTGTGACGATGATGGGGACGTCGTACATCCCGGCCTCCAGGTACAGGATGCGCAGGCTGAGCTGGGCGTAGTCACCTGGTGCAAAGCAACAGTGAACACTCAGCCTCCCCTCCAAGCGAGACTTGCAAAGGGAAGGCCCAGGCTGCTGTCACGAGAATCCAAAATATCTGCTTGGCCGACACGCACGCACGCACGCACGCCTGCGCACACGCCAGGCCACGCCATTCCGCCAAGAGATGCTGTGGATGCCAGAAAAGAGCAATGGCATGTGGGATGAAGAAATAATTGCCTGAATATATAAAGAGTTTTACCAAATCAATTAGAAAAAATCCTCCCAAAGAAAAACAGGCAAAGACAGGAGC
This sequence comes from Indri indri, assembly GCA_004363605.1. Lineage (NCBI taxonomy): Eukaryota > Metazoa > Chordata > Mammalia > Primates > Indriidae > Indri > Indri indri. The sequence goes on along the minus strand of RJWJ010011889.1, from coordinate 16,019 downwards.
GGGCAATTTACAGCCGGAACAAAATGGCCGATACATAGAACCGTTTCCACTGGTGCCAAGGGACGCAGATGGAAAAAATGATTTTGGCCATAAAATTGGCAAATGCTGTTTAAAACACTAGTGTTCAGTGTTGGTGAGAGTCTGAGGAGACAGGCCCTGCTGGTGGAAGGAGATGTTGGTATGATGTTTCTAGAAGGCGTTTTTGCACTGCCACCAAACGTCAGAACTTCGGTGCCCGTGTACACGACAGACCCGTGTCTGGAGATGCGTCACTCAGGGCCCGTCAGGGGGAAGCCAGCTCTGCACGGGGATGTTCGCAGCCACAGCTGCGAGGACACTCACGGCTGAGCTCATTAAAACGGCGAGAAATTGGGGATGACTCGTGGCCTCCCGGGGAAGGCGTGAGCTGGGGGACAACTGAAGACTCGTGGGGCAGCCGCCGGGAGGGCAAAGCCCGGACAGTCCTGGCGGAGGCCACCCCACTCTGGCACTCACTCGGCACCGCAGACGCGGTTGGGCCCGCGGCTGGCCACCCGTGGTGTGGGCCCAAGGCGCGCTCACCGTTTAAGCGGGTGATGGTCCAGTTCTTGCGCACGGCAGCCGGGACAAAGGGCAGCTCGAAGACGTAGGGGCCGATGTTGGGGTCGACGTCGGCGTCGGCCGCGGTGATGTTGATGGCGTTGAGGTTGGGCCGCTCGCAGATCTGCGCTTCCTTGGGCAGCAGCTCGGGGGCGTTGTCATTGATGTCGATGAGATAGATCTGGAGGGTCCCCGTGCCGCTGGCTGGGGGGATCCCTGTGGGAGGGACGTGGGGTGACCACTTGGGGACAGACACAGGGACACGCCCACAGTCCCACAGGCCAGCCGGAGCCCCCCCCGCACCGACACCCCACAGGCCAGAGGCGGCCACCTGGCTGCAGACGAGTCAGTAGACAAACCAGCGCACATGACCACGCAGACCACTGCGCGCGCACACGGTGGGAGGCACGTCCCGCAGGACACACCCGCTCCTGACAGTGCAGCGGTGTGAGGCGGCGCTCACAGTCTCACACTGGGGGCCCCATCCACTGGGGGGTCCAGGGAGGGGCTCTGAGGACACCGGCCCGTGGGCTCTGCACACAAGCACCTCTCCCCAGCCGGGTCCTCCTGGGGCAGAACCGGGCCTGGCAGGTGGTCCACTGGGGGCCTCAGGGTTGAGAGAGGCGCCCGGCTGAGCCCCCAGTGCCCCTCAGGGGGCCACAGTGTCCCTGAATTCCCCATGTGCCCAACACCTGCCTCAGCCCAGGCCAGTGGGGCTGGCGGACGCTGGCCGGGCCACCAGAATTGGGACAGAGAGACGCTGGAGGCGGTGGCGGCGGCAGCGATGTTCTGACCAGGGCTCTGCCTTTCGGGGACAACTCCTGCCCCTGCCCCTGACTTTAACGCCTGCGCTGTGGCCAAGGCAGGCGAGCATGTGAAGAACGATCCTACGGGACGTCTCTTGAATCTTCCAGAAGACGATCAAACATATTTAGGGCGACACAGCCTGGCGCGGCCTTTGACAACTGCTTTGAGAAGCAGCGGATGTCACGGCATGTGATCGGGACAGGTGTGGACAGGTCCTACTAACCCGCGAGCTCCTGCTCCAGCCCTGCCGCCAGGCTGGGCCCACAAGTGTCCTCCCTGAGCTTCCCACGGCTCCACCGGCACAGACATGGGTCCGTTTACGACCATGGTCTCCTCTAACCTCGGGGCTCCACCTGCAGCAGGGACAGACGCTCCCTCACCAGGGCCTGGTGCTCACAGACAGCTGCACGGCCCAGGCTTCAGGACCCTAGGGTGGTCACCATGTCCCACTTTCGCCTGCTCCAGGATGAGCTTTTTTTGCAATGTCTGCTCTTGCTCGTGAAGCTTCAGCTGAGCGGCTATTCCTTGACTCTCCCAGGTGTGCCCTGCCCCGGGGCCTTTGCACATGCTGTTTCCTGACTCTGGGGCACTCCTCTCCTGCTCTGCCTTCCCCTGGCTTGTTCCTTCTGGCTCACAGGTCTTGGTCCCAAGGTTGGCTCCTCATCACCAAGGGGAGGCCCTGGTCCCTCTCCCGTCCTCCTGTTTTGTTTTCTTCCAGCACCTTCCTCGACCTGAAATTGTCTGGTTTACTGGTTTGTCACCTGTCTTCCCAGGATAGAGACAGCTAAGTTGTCCCTGTTATCTATTTTCTGCTTTCTTTTAATGAGAGAACTGCAGCCCCACATTTTATCTGGGATCAGTGCTGTCCACCTAGAAGCACCTACATTCCCAGCCCCCTCTTAGCTGGGAGAGGCAGCATAAGTTCTGGCCTGCGTGGTGCTTCCTGGAAGTCCTCAGAAGGGCAGCGGTGTGCCTGTGCCCTCTTTGCTCCTCCTTCTGTTTGCCAGAAGATGGATGTGATGGTTGGAGCACCAGCAGCCATTCTGGACCATGCCAAGCATGGGGGAGTGGGCAGAGTGAGCCAGGTTCTCAGATCTGAGCCAGGCCACCTGCCTCCAGTCTTCTTTTATGTGAGAGAAAATTAGCCTCAATCTTGTTGAAATTATTGTCATTATTATGCAGCTGAACCAAGTTCCAGCTGACACACACAGGATGTCAGCCATGCAAAGGCAGGCCCTGGGCACAAGCCAGTGCTCCGGGAACAGCAGTCCGGCAAACGCTGGCCCAGTGCTCACTGTGGCAGACCCTACCTCAGTGCCGGGGTGACACAGACTCGTTTGACTCTTGGAGGTGCTGGACTGACCTCTGGTTCCAGAATCTTCACTCCCACCCACTCTGCCAGCACCTTGCTCCTCAAGACACTACCCACATCCCTCAGAAAGCCCTGAGTGCTCCAGAACCTTCTTCCCGCTGCCTCTGCCCCGCCTGTCCTCAGCCTCCCACCCAGGCTCCCGGGGTCCTCCACTGTCACCTGCCCTGGGGCCTGCCCTGCCTTCCTGGGGCTCCCAGGGCCTCAGTCTCTGCCCCTGCTGCGACCGAGGGTGCAGGCGTTGGGGTGGTCACCGCAGAGGCGGCATCCCAGGGGCTGCCTGGGGACAGGGCTGCCGCGCGGCGGGGCGGGGCCTTCCCTGCCTTCTCTGGTCCTCGGCAAGCGCTGCCGGCTGAAGACGCTGAAAACTGCGGGTCTGGTTCTAAGGCCTCGGTTTCGGGGGGAGCCCAGCAGCTGTTCAGGTCGCAGAGTTAGGCAAGGACGTCGGCCACCGTGCCTGACTGCCCTGGTGCCCACGAGCGAGTGAGTGACAGCAGGAACCACAGAACGGGGACAAGTGAGTGGTGACGGCGGTCAGGCGGAACAAGTGGAGTGTGGACGAGTGGAGGGGCACCGCCTGGGGGCAGCGAGGGACAAGGACCCCTGACTCCCAGCGCAGTACAGACACTGCCTCGTCCGCCCCCAGCCCTCCCTGGCCAGTGCCTGTCCTCGCCCACGGAACCAGACACGGGACAGCCACGACAGAGCTGCCTCCCCGGAGCTGGGCGCACCGTTGTCAGCCGCCAGGAAGGTGGCCTCGTAGACATTGTTTTTGATGTAGAGGGACTCGCGGTCGAGGACTGCCGCCGTGGTGATCTGGCCGTTGGTGGCGTTGATGTGCAGCCAGTTGGCCGGGTCCGACAGCTTTGAGTATCTGCGGGGAGAGGACGTGAGGGCGCTGGGGGCTGGGTGAGCAGCTGCCCCTGGGGTCACCTGCCAGCCGCACATCCCTGCACAGGCCAGTGTTTCTGCTCCTTGGAGCGCCTGGAGCCGTGCCCTCCTCTGGGGCTCCCTCCACCCTGCACCGGCCCCAGCGGGACAGGCCCCGGCAGCGGCCAGTTGTCACTGAACTCTGGCTGGGGTGGGCGTCCCAACCTGCTGTGTGCCCCACGGACAGCTGTGCTCATTGTGTCCATCTCACAGATGGGGACACTGAGGAACAGAGAGGGTAAGTGACTTGCCAAGGTCACACAGCTAGTGAGAGTGCAGCAGGATCAGAACCCGCCTCGATGTCTACGCACTTCCCACTCCTCCCCCTGCAAACCCTGATGGGGACTCCTGGCACCAGGCTGTCCCCAGATCGGGGCTGCTGCTGCTCCCTGCCTGGAAAGACACCTCGGGTCAGGACACCCCACCCGCCTGCCAGGGTTTCTGGGTTGTGGGGTTCACTGGGCATTTCGGGACTCTTACACATGGAAAGCGGGGGCCTGAGGGTCGGAAGCCACTTCCAGAGGGCCCAAGGGCAGGGCGCGGGGGGCTGTGCCCTGCGGACTCACCTCACGGCTTGTTGCATGAACCGGTCAGGGTCCACGGCTGAAAACGTGGTCAGCGCGGTGCCCGTGGGCACGCCCTCCTCCAGGCGGATCAGCTTGTGGTTCGAGGGGAAGTAGGGGGCCTCGTTGACGTCCATGACTGAGATGGTCACGCCTGCCGTGGACTGGAAGGACATCTGGATCCCGCTGGCCAGGGGCGCCTGGTTGGACACCATCACCGTCAGCATGAAGGCTCTGTTCAGCTCGTAGTCCACGGCCTGGAACGAGAGGCAGGCGGTGTGGGGGTGGCCCGGGGCAGCCCGCGGCGGGATACCTGGGCCGGTCGTCCCCTCCCCGCCCCGAGCTAGTGCCGGCTCTTCTCTGCCCCAAGGGGTCCCAGCGCCCGGCTGCCCTGAGCTGGGTTTGGCCCACAGCGGGAGAGAGGGGCTGGTGGAGAGGACGCTCAGTCCCCTGCCCCATGCCATGGCGAGGCAGCGGCTGGGCCCTGGGTGCTGCAGCCCCTGCCCGTAGCTCCTCTTCGGGCACTGGGACCCCATCCCCTCCCTGCTTGTCCGGGGTGCCTCACCAGGTGCAGTGGGCTGAGTGGTGGTGCCCGAAAGACATGACCCCCGGAACCTGTGGACGGGCCCTTATTTGGAAATAGGCCTTTGCAGGGGTAGGTTAAAGGTCTTCAGATGGATGGAGACATGAGACAGAGGCCCTGGTAAGGGAGAGGACCAGGGACGTTTGAGACACACGATGTGGGGGCGGGGGGTGAAGCAGCTCCAAGACGCAGACCCCAAAGATTGCCAGCAACTGCTGGAAACCGGGGAGAGGCGGGGATGCTCCCTGGAGCCTCCCGGGGGCACGGCCTGCCCACACCTGGCCTCAGACACAACACAACACGCTGCAACTGCATTAAATATTCTGCTTAGACACATCCAGGTTACGTGCGTGAGGTTACGCGTCGCAGTGTTATCACAGAGGCTACGTATTGGAAACAGCCCCCACGTCCATGGTACCAGCTGGCCAGAGGCCTGCCCTGCATCTCGCAGTGGCAACGTTTGCCCCGTGAACGGGCGTGAGAACAGTCCTGGGGATGGCTCCAGGGTCTGTCGCGGGGCGAGGCAGCAACACTCACAGGGTGCGTCCTTCACAGGCGAGAGGGAGGAGAGTACGGCTTTGTACACATATGTGATCATTTTTGCAGGAAGAAACATTGCAAGCACACACCAAAAACTGATGAAAATGGGCGTCTGTGATCAGAGGGAAGGAATGGGGTGAAGGTCACCCCGGGAGCGTGAGTTTGCTGCGTACGTCTGGTCACGCAGCTTGGATTTTGGAGTCATACGTTATCTTACATGCTCACATTTCAGGTATGACAAATGACATTATATATATAAAGCAATTGTCAAAAATGCAAACGATTAGGAACTACTGAATGAAGCTATCAGGTCACTAAGCATGAGATGTCCTATTTCGTTAAGAACTGAGACAGTTGACATCGCTGACATTTCACTCTGGCACTTCTTGTTTCCTGTTTATTGTGAAGGCACCTCCTCGTTCTTGCAAACACACATGTGGCTTGTGATTGCTTTCGAAATTTTTTAGAGTAATTTTTGTGAAATCATAAGTCAAAAGTTGTGTTATTTTTGAATATGAGTTCTGTCATGGAACCAATGCAGCGCAGACAGCTCGAAATACGAACGACGTGTTTGGGAAGGAAGGATGCAGCTCGTGAATGCACAGTACATCCATGGTTTGAGAAGCTCCGCTGCAGTGATTTTAATCTTGAAAATGAGCCAGGTGGGCAACCTGAGACCAAGGTGGATAATGATGAGCTGAAAGCCGTAGCAGAAGCGAATCCATCTCAACTCACGCGTGAATTAGCAGCAAGGTTTGACGTTACTGTTCCAACAATACTGGACCATTCGAAACAAGTGGGCAAGGTGAAAAAGCCGGATAGATGAGTTCTGTATGAATTAAACAAGCGTCGGAAGAGAAATTGTCTCGAAGCTTGCCTTTCTTTGCTGTTACGACATAAAGGCAAACCGTTTCTACACCATATCATTACGTGTTATGAAAAATGGATTCTTTTTGACAATGACAAGTGTTCGGCACAATGGTTGGATAAAGATGAACTGCCGAAACACAGTCAAAAACCGAATATTCATCTAAAAAAGCTAATGGTGTCTGTCTGGTGGTCCAGCGCTGGTATTATCCACTACGGCTTCATGAAACCCGGTCAGTGGATTACAGCGATGCAACCAATTTGATAAAATGATGAGGATGCTTGTGATTAAGCAGCCGACATTGGTCAATAGAGACAGGCCGATTCTCCTGCAGACAACACTAGACCACATGTTGCACAAACAATGCCGCTCAAACTACAGAGGCTGGACTTGGAAACTCTCTGTCATCCACCGTATTCACCAGACCTTGCACCAACTGGCTGCCACTTATTCCGGGCTTTGGACACTTCTTGCAAGGAAAAATACTCAATTCCTAACAAGCTGTGGAAAATGCCTTTCACGATTTCATCTCCACTCGCACTCCAGGCTTCTTCGCTGCTGGCATAAATGAGCTACCTTAAGATGGCAAAACTGTGTCGATAGCTTAGGAGCATACTTGGATTAATTGTACTGCTTCTTGTTTGAGATATAACAAACTGCACATTTGATTTGAAATTGGACATTTCATATTTAATGACCTAGTACTTGTATGTAAACTGGTGACGTGACTCCCACGACAGTGGTGGCTCCCCGTGATGGGCACAGGTGGTACATCCTTGCCAGGATTTATTCTAAAGCGACAAAAGCAAAGAAATCTTAAACTATTTGGTCTTCTTGCTGTTGATGGTGACTTTGGATTTGTCATTTTCAAACTTTGAATGTATGTTGTAGGATAAAGCAATTATGTTAACGTTGTTGGGAGCCAAGATTTTCAGTGTGAGAGAAATGAGACACAGGGTAAAATCGGTGAAGTCAGATCCCTCTGACATTGCCTTGGATTAAATCCATCCTTTGCGTGAGTGACATAAACCTGAGAGGACCAGGGGGAGCGCAAGCCCCGACCCTGCTTCCTGGCAGCAGTGGCGGCTCTCGGGCCCGGATGTTGGTCTCTGAACACCATTCCTCACTCGGGAAGGCTGACCCTGGAGCGAGGAAGAAATCCCAAGGTGAACGTGGCGTCTGGTTGGGCCACCACGCAAGGAAGCCACAGGCACAGGCGGCTCGTGGCGGAAGGACTCGGACCCGGCCAGTGAGGCCCCCACTTACCGAGGGGGGGGATGTCAACTCTGCAATGCAGGGGTGGGGCTGTCACCACCTGCCACCCCAGCCAGGCTTAGGCTGTGAGTGGACAAGCAGACGCCGTGGGCTCCCTGCCAGGAACCGAGCTCTGGCCACGAGGCTCCTCCCCAGAGACTGACCCTTCACTCCTAAATCCCCGGGTACAAGACACTCAGGAGATTGAGTGACAAGACACACGGCCCTTGGAGGACGCAAGCTGATACATCTGGGACGCGGGAACTTGCATGGGTTGAGTGGCTCCATGTCTGTAACGGGTTACAGGTGGGCGGAATGTTCTAGATTATAAGACATTCAGGAGACGTCACAGCCAACGGCAATGTGGGGACCCGGCGTGGATCACATTTGGATAACCACACTGCAGAGAGACAGTTTAAGGAAACTGAGGGAAACTGACCATGAACTCGTACTGGACGACTCGAATGGGACGTGGTTGGCTCTGCCAGGCGCGGTGGCCGCGTGCTGCTATAAGCAAAATGCATTTTTGAGGGTGGCGTGTCCCGACGTGCAGGAGTGGAGGATGGTGAGGTCTGGGAATCTGGAAAACACACTTCAGCAAAAACGTACTGAGGCGACACAGCGGCACGCTGGTTACCGTGAGAGTCACGTGACGGTTCCACGGAACGACGCCGGTTTCTCTCACTTCTAGGCATGCCGAGAAATCTTCGATAAAAAGCGAAACTAATTTCTGCTTAGAGAGGAACTCACGCGCTTGCGGAAGCAGTTTTCCCAAGAAACCCGTGGTGGCCGGCGGGGAGGCTCCCACAGCCGGCCCTGCCTGGGGACGCGCGGGTGCCGGAGGCGGAACGGACCCAAACCCAGTCCTGTCTCCGGGGCTCCCACCGTCTCGGCGTCCGGTGTTGTGAGCATTAGCGATCCCAGAGCCTTGACTTCTCCGCTGCTGCTAACCAAGGTATTTGAGTAGAAAAAGAAGGAAGGTGAACAGTGAGTGAGTGACAGCACCGGGTGGGCGGGGCAGGGGAGCCCGCGCCTGCGCCAGGAGGCTGGGTCGGGGCAGAGGCAGAGCGAGCCAGCCCCGGCTTACCCTTACCCGCTCCTGGGCGAGGCTGGGGACGGCGGCCAGGCCACGCTGGAGGAGGGGGCAGGCTGCGCGCATTGCTGGCGGGCAGCTCCCGGGACGCCCGATGTAAGAACATCTCGGAACTTCCTTCCCGCGTGTCCTCTGCAGGCTGTGCACCCCAGAGGGCGGCGGCCTGACCTGGGCAGGCCTGCGGGGTGTGGACGCGCGCGGTGCCCGACGCTTCTGAGGGCGCAGGGACCCTGCATGGAACTAAAGTACCTTCCTGCCCTGGGGGACCAGCCAGGGAGAGGGACCAGCAGCCCCTCCCCGGCCCGTGACCACAGCGACGATGACCGTGAGGATGATGATGATGACAGTGACGCCGACAGCAGCTCCCACTATTGGCGGAGTCCCTACTGTGTGCCCGACCTGTGCCAATCGTTTATAGCCGGTACCTACTTGAACATCAGCGACAGACCTTGGGCACAGGCCCCAGCGCCCCTCTCTGTACAAGGACACCGAGCCGCAGAGAGACGACCGGGGTGACCGGCTCAGACCAGTGCCCTCACGGTGCTACGTGGCCCAGTGGGCCCCCGCACAGCCCTGCCACCCCCGTGCCACCGCCGGGCCCCTGAAACAGAGCGCCAGAGAGGACGGCGTTTCCCAGTGAACGTGAGGCCCAGGCGGAGTGCTTTCTAGGGCGAAGCGTCCCCAGGCTCGACACATGCCTTAAACAGACCCTAAATCGAGACTTTAGACAAAAGCACGAAATGGAATAAAGACAAGAATGAAGGAAAAGAGGAAAAGGGTGGCTCTGATGCTGAATTACGCCCAGGACATGGTGACCCGCGACTCTGCGGGACAGCACGGCTGTGCGTCTGTGCGCTCAGCTCTGCAAGTTCTATAATTTATTTTCAATTTACACAGAGTAAGAGTCACTCTAACGACTGTAACCAGTGTCACCCACCTACCCCCTCCATCAAGACGCAGAGAGTCCCGTCCCTGAGTCTCTGTGCTGCCCCTGTGGTCCGTCCCTCCCCACCTGGCACAGGTTTGTTGTGCAAACGGAGGGCCGGCTCCTGGCCCTGCAGCTCCAGGGTCATGGAGTCTGAGCTGTGGGGTCGCAGAGCCTGGGAGGGGCTGGGAGGGTCGTGGCAGCTCCCCCCTCTCCCCCCCCGCCCCAGCTCCCTGGGAAGGCCCCCTGCGGCTCCGCCCTGCTTGTTCCTGCCCCGTTGGGGACCCCTCCCAGGAGCAGCGCTGCCTGGCAACGGCTGACCGGCCACCTTTGTGGCCTTGCAGGGACTAGGAAGTAACTCAAACAAAGGTGCCCCTAGAGCAAGAGAAAGGCTTTTGTCACATCTTCACTTGGGAAGGAGAAGCCTGGCTCCCGGTCTGCGCACACAGATCCCATTTCCGCCACCGGGCGCTGTCGTGCTGACGCCTCGCTCAGAAAATTCGTGACTGGGGGAGGAATTAGACACCCATCTTGCCTTTGCTCGAAGAACTCGCTCCAGGTGAGCCCGTGGCCCCACGCGAAGAAGGAAGCTTGTGAAGTATCAGGGTGGAAATGTCACGACACACTAATTTACTTTCAAACACTTCAAAAGTGATTTAGTAAATGTAGCAAAATGTTAATTATTAAATGTAGGTGATGAGTATGTGCGGGTTCATTTTACTATTATTTCTGCTTTTCTGTATGTTTAAAAATTTTCATAAAGAAAGTAAAAATAACGAAGGGCCGGGAGTGGTGGCACACGTCTGTGACCCCAGCACTCTGAGAGGCTGAGGCAGGAGAATCACTTGAGGCCGAGAGTGTGAGGTTGCTGTGAGCTAGGCTGACGCCACGGCACTCTAGCCGGGTGACGGATCGAGACTCTGTCTCAAAAATAAATAAATAAATGAAGTAAAAATAATGAAGGGATTTATCAAGATTTTTCAGCAGACCTGGTCTTTGGCATCTTGCTTGGAATACTGGATTATTGACAAAGGGAAAAAGATTATTTTGGGAGGTTGAGAAAATAAACAGAGTCCTGCAGAAAATCCGTTTTTATCCGTGTGGCCGAGGAGGTGATCTCCTAACATCCAGCTCCCTTCTCCTCTAGTAGCAGAAGGTTAGAAAATGTGCCCAGTGGACAAACTGTGTTACCCAGCGTCTCCTCTGGCTAAAAATGACCATGTGACTAAACTCTGCCGGTAAGATGTGAGCAGATGTTCTGGGAAGGTCTCTTAATAAAGAAGGGGCAAGTCATCCTTCCCTCTCTTTGCTTTCCTACTGCCTATAAAATTCTCATACTGGCTGGTGCATTAGCAGCCCTTTTGGGCCATGAGGCGTACGAGAGGATGGAAGCTTCGCATGGCAGGAAGGTAGAGCCAGGGTTTTTGCTGATTGTGGAGCTTTCATATTGGCCCTAACCGCCCACCTCAGGATTCCTCTTACTTGAGAGAATAAAGCCCACAAATATTTAAACTGTGGCTGAGTCTCTGCTACTGGCAGCTGATGCAGTTTGTAAATGATACAACTCAAAATTAAACTTGCTTTTTCTTATACTTTGACATATCCTATCCAACTTTAAGCTCACCTTTCTGTTACCCTTTTATTTTCTAAAAATACCTGATGCTTTCTTGTTCTTTTATTCTTAGTCCTATTAAAAATTGCTTTGGGAACAATAACTGTTAAATTGCTTTATACTAAGTTGTAAATGACTGATAAGTTTTATTGTATCACCCACAATCTGCCCTTCCAGGGGAATACAAATTGCAAGTGTAGAAAGAGACTTAGGTTGGAGGACCGAATTGCTGCTACTATAATGATAGGCTTCTATAAGTAAATTTGAAAATTAAGTGGATAATTTGCTAGAAAAGCATACCTGACCCAAACCATTAAGGAAACGGAACCAGTAGTTATAAATCTATCCCACTAGACAACAAGGAGAAGCACAAGCAAAACCAAAACCAAGACCTTCCCCTGCCCAGTGGCTTGAAAACAAAGTCCAGCCAGATGTTCCAGGGACAGGTAATTACGATGTCACCCAACTTGTCTCAGAGACGAGGAGGGTGCCCTCCCAGCACCTCTTGAGACTAGTCTGTAACCTTGATACAAAAACCCAGAGGAGGATGCTCTGGGAGAGGAAAACCATAGGCCTAAATTGCTCAGAAAAGGACGTGAAAAGTCTTCAGATATGAGCAAAGCAAACCCTGCAATGTGTTGCAAAACGCTACTTCACGGCTCAGCTGCATCTATCCCAGGAATGCAAGGCTGGCTTAGTGCTGGGACTTCTGCTAACAACATTCACCTATTGCTAGATCAAGGGGGAAACTGAGACATCAGGGAGGGTCTGCATGGGGGTCTGCCGAGCCCTTGGAGGCACATGACGGGTCCTTGTGAGGGTCGTCTCCCTCCAGCAGGCTGGGCACAGTCCCCCGCCCGTGGACATTGGGGTGGTACGCACTTTATGCCAAGTGTCGTTTCTGTTTGACCGGTCCCAGTGTACGTTCAGGTGGCAGAACTCAGGCTGCCTGGCAAGGTGCAGGAAGGGCACCTACCTTCACCACGGTGACCATGCCCTCGTTGGTGACGGGGTCCGTGCGAATGCTGAAGTGCCCGGAGGGGTCCCCACTGATGATGCGGTAGACGGCGTTCCAGTTTGGCGAGTGGGGCTGGTCTCGGTCCATCACGGTGAGGTTCGCCACCACCGTCTCTACCCGGTTTTCGGGGACCTCCCCTGCAAACTGCAGAAGGTGAGGAAAGAGAACGTCACAAACCCGTTTTAAGTGTAAAATACGTACAGAAAAGGGCACGTCATGTGTACGGCTCAAGGAATTTCCACAAACTGAACTCGTGGAACCAGCCCCGGATCAGGAGCAGATGGCTGCCTCGCGGGTGTGGCACCAGCACCGTGGGATGCGGCTGGGTGGGGGCCACCGGCTCGGCTGCCACGCTAAGACCTGCCACCTGCAGGGCAGCTAGAACAAGAGACGTTTATTTCATTCCCAGCCCTGCCCCAGGCCCCTTCCCGGTCCCAAAGTTTCCACCTGTGCTAGCTGAATGGTGGCCCCAGAGACAGGCCATATCTCTCTCCCTAGAACTATAAATGTCATCTTATGTGGAAAAAGACGCGATTCGGTTAAGGATTCTGAGACGGGGAGGTTATTCTGGGCTACCCTGGTGGGCCCGAATGCCGTCACATGCGTCTTGGTAAGAGGGAGGCTGGGGGACTGGACAAGACGGAGGATGAGGTCACAGACGCTCGGAGGAGAGGCCGGGTGGAGACCGAGCTGGAGGTCGGGGCGAGGCGGCCACAAGCCCAGGAAAGCGGAGCAGCCGCAGAAGCCGCAAGAGGCCGGATTCCTCCCACAGTCGCCGGGGGAGGGGACGCCGTGGACTGCAGACTCTGGCCTCCAGACTGTGGGAGGATGAACTTGTGTTGCTGTCGGGCCTCACTGTGTGGTCGGTGGGGACACTGGGGCAGCCACCGCTGACTCCCAGCACCACGGACGGGTTCACCTGGGTCGCCCTTTGCACAGATGGAACCTTCCGTCTTGTCTTCTTCCCCTCACCCGTGGCCCTGAGCGTGCTCCGTGGTGTGCGTGTGCTGTGACCACGTGGCCTCCTCCTGTTCGGGCGTCAGGAATAGGGCTGTGCGCGTGTCTGCCGTGGAGCACCGGACCCCTTCCTGCTGGGAGTGTCCCCGGGAGGGACAGCGCGGCATCCTGGTGGGGGGACTGTATGGCCGAGCTGTGTCCCCCACCACCATACGTTGGAGCCCCATCCCCAATGGCTCAGAATGCGGCTGCGTTTGGAGGCAGGACCTTTCAGAGGTGATTAAGTTAAAACGAGGCCGCCAGGGTGTGCGTGGCACGGCCCTAGCTGAGGGTCAGGGAGGAGCCCTCGCGTGCGGCAGACAGAGACGTGCACTGACCGCGGAACCTGGGGTGTGTCTCAGGACACAGGCGGCAGGTGGCTCGGCGCCAGGGGCCTGGGGCTGTCCTTCCCGGCCTCCTGTGGCCCGTCACCTCTGACCACCAGAGAGGCGCATCCATCCCTTAGATAAGGAAGCCAGACTCCCCTAGATAAGGGGCAGACTCGCATGGCCTGCCGGTGGCCAGGGCACGTCCCACGGCACCAGGAGCCGCAAGAAGGCAGCGTGGTGAGGTGGGAAAGGGAGGGGGCGCCGGGGAGCTGGCGCTGGGCAGCAAACAGCACGTCCACAGGTGGGTCCTCCACGGCGGAGCAGAGTGGCCCAGAGCGCCCGGGTTCCGTGCAGCGTCACCGAGCCGGGGCGGGGAGACGTGAAGACACAGCTCCCCGGCTGCCGAGAGCCACGTCGCACGAGTGAGTGGGCCGTATTCCCGGCGAGCGGGCCGTATCCGCAGCGAGCGGGCTGGTGGCTAATGGTGAACATGGGGCCACACGGATGGCGGCTGTCCCTGCTGACCCAAGGCCAGCCTCTCTGTCAACGAATGAGTGAATGATCGAATCGACAAGGTTTCTGACTTTTCAGCTTCTGTGTGATGAGGCGTCTCCTCTGGTTCCAGTTGTCGGGGTTGGAGTCGGGGACGTGGTTTGGCTTCCTGGCCCCCAGCACCTTCTGAGTTTGCGTCTTACTTTCCAGAAACTCGTTTTCCGGCCTCCTCTAGAGCCACAGCCGGGCCAGCCGCACGCGCCTGCGTGAGCGTGATTCGGAAGAGGCAGAGGGGCTGACTCTGGTGCGCCGGCGGCGGAGGCAGGAGGTCGGCGTCCTCGGGGCCGAGGTTCTGTGCCTGGCAGGGGACAGGGCCGTCCTGGTGGGGTGGCCTCCGCGCTTGAGGCACCTGGCCCCTCGGACTCTGTGGGCCCCTCACATCCTTCGGTGGCTCCCCGCTCTGCTTCAGTGACCAGCTGGGGTCTGGGGTTCCACACCTGCTCCCCTGGGCTCGCGTCCTCCTCAGCAGGGCTCGCGCTGTCGGGGAAACTGAGAGCTCTGCGCCCATCCTTCCCCGACTTCCGGGTGACGTTTGTACCAGAGTCTATTTTAATTCATGCAAGTTTAATAAAGGTTCACACAGAAGGGCCTTAGCTGATAAATCTGGTTCAGGATTTTCTTATTAACTTTCCTCTAGCCATAATGACTTTTTAATTTAATTTTTCAGATTCTCAGGCACAGAGAAAGCTCTGAGCCTCATGGGGTGCAAAGGCAGATATTTGGGAAAGGAAGAATTCTAAGGGCGTGGGAATGGGATCTCTCAGCTAGACTGTAATCCAGAATTCAGATGTACACCCACCCCAGAAGGCAGGTGGATTTCACCTTCCTCCACGGGCCTGGCGGCACAGTCCCAGCTCCGAGGCAGAGATCCGCAGTGTCCTCAGGCGGGGGCTGGTGGGGGGACCTTCGCTAGCTGCAGACGAGGCTCAGAGCGGAGCAGGATTTGGGCGAGAACAGCCAGTGTGCAGGGAAAACCTGCTCAGTGTCCTCTCACGGGACTGGCGAGCGACAGAACTGCCCACGCACGTCCAGCAGGACCCAGGACCTCCAAGGTGCCTACGCTGGACCTTGGTGGCCCCGTCTTCGGGGAGGAGCAGCCCAGCACTCGCGCCCGGCCAGCTGCCAGCTCCTGCGTGCTGGGCGCTTAGCTGTGGCCCCTTCAGCGACCTGTAATTCAGGGTTCCCACAGCTTCCACTTTGTAGTCAAGGAATGGGAACCAGAGGGGTTGAGTGACTTGCTTGCAGCCACACAGCTGAGGGATGGGGCTGGGGCGTCTGAGAACGCAGGGCCTTAGGCGGTGGGAAGCCGAGGCCCAGAGAGGGAAGGGTCTTGCCCACAGCCACACAGCAGGTGGTGCAGCCTCAGGAGAGGTCCCCAGACCCCTGAAGGCACCCCCCTACCTCCCACATGAGTGCGTGGGCTGGTGAGTGGGCCGCGTGTCCACGGACGGGAGCCGCCCTGGGCCAGCCCAGCCAGTCCTCGGGAAGGGGCTGGGGCTGCCCCTTTGCCCAGCCGGGCAGGTCACTCCCAGGACGGCAACGCACACATTGGTCCTGGGCTTCTTGGGGCAGACGCTTCAAGAAGAACCTCAAAAGCCCGGGCCACAGACCCACAGACCACCATGCTGTGGCGTTCAGTTGAACTCCAGCTCTGGCAAGGCCACTTTTAGCCCCCCTGGGTGGGCGGTCTGCACGTAACTGCGGCCACAGCCACATGGGCTGAGCAAGCTGAGAGCCAGGCATGTCCTAAATGCCCAGCGTCCTCTCGTCCTGCCAGCAGGGGACCCTGGGGGGGACCACTGAGTCCCCCCTCTTAAAAAACATGTAACCTGTTTTTATTCATGCTCACCTTGGGGTGGGGGTCAGTAAAAATACGCAGTAAAAACAAAATATGTCTCATCACGTACGGCCTTTCAATTGCAACAAGCTGTCCCTTAATCACTTCATCCTGGTTTTCTAGCAGATGAGGAAAACGGGCTTAGCAGTTTTTGGCGATGTCGC